>CM038143.1:394876862-395072430 GCA_021437245.1 Aegilops speltoides
AGGAGTTCAAGTATTCTTCTTCTTGCATTTCGAAGTGCAATTCTTTCTACCTTATCTTTTGAGGTGGTGTTATGTCACTCTTGACAATTTCCATTCATGTTTCATGATTCATATTGTTGTCAAGAATGAGGTATTTTAAATCCATCAGTCTCTTCATTGGAGTTATCTTGGCATAGATTTCACCTAAAGCCTTCCCTAAGGAATATTGCTATTTGTGGTGCTTATCAATGATCCAAGTTATATCTCTATCATCTTGGTGAAGCAGTTTTCATCTCTTCATTGATCTCAAGCAAGCAATTGTTTCCATTAGTGGCCGGTTGTCACCTCAAGTGTTGAGATGTGTCCATAAGCCCACTACAAGCTTATTCTTTTCATTGTTGATTTTCCAACAACTCCGTTCAATTCTTCTGTGCAAGGATGCTTTCCAAGTTCACTTGTGGCAAAAGTTGTCATTTCTTCTCCGTCCCTTTATCCCAACGATCTAACTTCTATTATTTCGTTACGGAGGCATTGTGATGTTGTGCTCTTCACTCATCATCTCGAATTGTGAGGATCATGTTCTTTTCGTGCTTATCCATTTAACCGAAGTGTTGTGTTCTCATTCAAGTTCTTTTCATCTTATCAAGTTTTTCCTTCTTCTTTCAGTCGGAGTGCTGCCCAAATCATATCAATCTTATTCCTTCTCTATCTAGTTTTAACCGGAATGGTTTCAATATCTATCTTATCACTAAACCTCTTGGGTCTCGTTGTATCCCTTGCTCCTCTTTTCTAACAGAGTGTTTTCAACTTTGATCATATTCGTTGTTTTCTTCATTTCATTTTGCTCAACCTCTCAAGGTTCATGGTTTTCACTCGTTCGTCAAAGAAGCAACTTAGTTTTACCTCTTCTGTTCCTCTTCCGTTTTCCCTCCGGTGCCATCCTAGATCTCGGGACGAGATCCTCTCGTAGTGGTGGAGTGTTGTAACGCCCCGGATCCGATGCGCCAGGTGTCCGCCAGTTATTCGCCGTCATTGCCATGTCTTTTGCTTGCTTGTTGCACTTTGCCATGTCATCATCTGCATTTCATATCATGTCATCATGTGCATTTCATTTTGCATACATGTTCGTCTCATGCATCCGAGCCTTTTCCCCGTTGTCCGTTTTGTAATCCGGCGCTCCTATGTCCTCCGGCGTCCCCTTCTTCTCTCCTGTTTTGAGCGGGTGTTAAACTTTCTCGGAATGGCCCGAGGTTTGCCAAGTGGCCTTAGTGTAGCACCGGTAGACCGCCTGTCAAGTTTTGTGCCATTTGGAGGTCGTTTGGTACTCCAACGGTTAACCGGGTAACCATGAAAGCCCTCTTTGAGTTGCAGCCCAACACCCCTTCCAAAGTGGCCCAAAGCCCAGCAAACTCCTCTCCATGCTCTCGGTCGTTCGATCACGACCGCGTGGCCGAAAACCGCTCCTCATTTGGACTCTCCTAGCTCCCTCTACCTATAAATATGTCTTCCTCCCCGAAATTTCGGTGCAAACCCTAGCTTATTCATCCTTTCGCCGCCGGACATGTCCGCCCGAGCCGGACATGTCCGCCGGACACCTCACCCCGGCCAATCATAGGGCGCCACGTCGCCTCGCCGCCGCTCTCCTCCAACCCCCGCGCGCCACCTCACCCCGCCGGCCCTCTCTCTCCTCCGCTCCAGAACCTGGAGCAAGAAGTTCGACCCGGGCCGCCTGCCCGCCCTGCACAGAAGCTCAGACCGCTCGCCGCCGCCCGCCGGCCATGCCTCCGCCCAGCGCGGCACCCGCCGCCGCGCCCTCCGGTGCCCGCGCGCCGCCGGCCACGCCTCCCGCGCCCGCCGCCGTTCCTCGATCGCGCCCGCGCCATATGCGCCGCCGGCCGCCCGCCGCGCTGCCGGTTGCCGCACCCGCCGTCGCGCTTGCCCCTGCCGGCGCCTCCAGCGCCCTAAGCCGGCGAAGCTCGAACGCGCGCCGCCGGATCCGGCGACCCCACTCGCTGGGCGCCCCGCTCCTTCGCCGGCGAGCTCCATCGCCTCCTGCGTCCTCCGGCTCCGATCTCGGGCGAGATCCCGACGTGCTTTGAAATCCGTGCAAGGTTGACCCCGTTTTTCCACTAAGTCCCCGTAATTTCTTGCAAAAACATGCCATATTCATTGCACCACATCTCTGCATCCGTAGCTCCGTTTCGCGTGTATAATATGTCAAATTGTTCGCCTTGATGATTACTTCATTTCATTCCATTGCATCATTTTCATTTGAGCTCATCTTGATGCCCGAAATGTTGTTGGAAGAGTGCATGTTGATGTTAATCTGCTGAAACTGTTATAAGTTGCTGTTTTATCATTTTTGCCATGATTGATGTGTGCATCCTATGAGGTTGATGTCTACATGAATGTTGGACTATGACATGCCATATTTCTAGGGGTGTTAACCATGTATTTTTGTGAGTTGTGTCCTGAGTGTATCAAGCTTGTAAAGTAGGGTAGTTGCTGTTGCTGTTTTCTTGACATATTCTGTTATAATTTGTTGCTATGTTAACATGCTTCCACTAATCATTCTATGCATAATCTGAAGATGCTCTATAGACATGTTTTGATATACCTGTTTTGCTCTATCCATTCATTCCCTTGGTTGCAATTATAGCCTGCTGGAACATGTTGTAATCTTTCTCTAAAATTGCTTGAAAATGTTGTTGTCAGCCTGTTTACATTAAGTTCACTTGTTCCCATGTGTTTTCCTAGTGATCCATGCACCCTATGACCTTGCTCTTGCCATGCTTAGCTTCATAAACATGCCTTCTTACTGTTGGTTGCCTTTCCATGCCATGTATTGCTCTGTGGTGAGTGGTTCGAGCTCACGAACATGCCTACTTATTGTTGTTCCTGCCATGTTTAAATCTGTAATATAACTTGCCATGTTTACATGGGTGCCATCATATTTTCCGTGCCTTTTTGGCTCATGGTCAGTAAGGGTCTTTTGATATATGCTATTATTAGATTCATGCCATGCCTTTGTTTGCCATGATAAGTTCCTGTAACATGTTGTTTGATAGCTCTAAACATTGCAACCTGATGTTATTTCCTGATAAGTCGGAAACTGTTATTATTTGCAATATCTCCATGTGTTTTTGAGCATGTTCTAGTTGTTTCTGGAGATAGCTCAGTGTTCATGTTTTGTTATGCTTTACGTGTACTTCATGCCCATGCATTTTATTCTTATGTTGGGGTGCTGTAGCATGTTGTTTTAATGCTTGTAAGATGCCTAGTTGCTGTTATGGACAGATTGTTGTTATGTCTTGTATAGTGTGTGTGTGTTGCACCGTTGCTCCGTTTTGAGTGTGCTCTATATGAAACTTGCTTGTTTTTGCATGTAGCTTCATATTACCATGTTGCATCCTTGTTTTGGTGTGCTTGCTTGATGTTTGGGTGCTTGTTGCATCAATGCCATGTTTAACTTGTTTTGCTCATATCTTCTAGGCCGTAGCTCCGAATCTAATGAACTTTATATGTAACTTGACTAGAATTTCGTGTAGATCATCTTGGTGATCTTTAACTTGCTGTTTAACAACTTGAACATAATGTTTATTCAGTTCTGGACTAATTTCGAAATTTGCATATGAGGACTTACCGGAATTGTTATATGTTGTTTCCGGCCTCATTTAAACTTGCCTTGATGTGTTGTTCTTGTTTGTATCTTCTCTTGCCATGAATATCTTCATGTAGCCCGGTCATGCATCATGCTTGTTGTGCATAATGCCTTGTTCATGTGTGGTGTGTTTACCATGTTGTGTGCTTCTTCTCTTAGTTCCTGTTTCGTTGCGTTCGTGAGGATTCGTTCGTCTACGGTTGGTTCGGCTTCGTCCGTTTGTCTTCTTCATGGACTCGTTCTTCTTCCTTGCGGGATTTCAGGCAAGATGACCGCTACTGGATCTCACTACTATCATTGCTATTCTAGTTGCTTCGTTCTATCGCTATGCTGCGCTACCTATTACTGCTTATCAAGCCATCCCATATTGCCATGAACCTCTAACCTTTGACACCTTTCCTATGCAAACCATTGTTTGGCTATGTTACCGCTTATGCAGCCCTCTTATAGCGTTGCTACTTGCAGGTGAAGTTGAAGATTTCTCCATGGTGGACAGGATTTTGGTTGGGATATCACAATATCTCTTATATTACTAATGCATATATATATTTGGTAAAGGGTGGAAGGCTCGGCCTTATGCCTGGTGTTTTGTTCCACTCTTGCCGCCCTAGTTTCCGTCATACCGGTGTTATGCTCCCGGATTTTGCGTTCCTTACGCGGTCGGGTGATTTATGGGACCCCTTGACAGTTCGCTTTGAATAAAACTTGTCCAGCAAGGCCCAACATTGACTTTTACCATTTGCCTCACCACCACCTACTTTTTCCCTTGGGAGTCGCTCTCTCGAGGGTCATCTTTATTATAGCCCCGGCCGGTGCTTGTCTAAGCGTTGGTCCAAACTAGAGCACCGTCTTGGGACCATCCCTTGGCAACTTGGGTTACGTCGGTTCAGACGCTTCGCTTATCCGGTGTTGCCCTGAGAATGAGATATGTGCAGCTCCTATCGGGATTGTCGGCGCATCGGGCGGCTTTGCTGGTCTTGTTTTACCATTGTCGAAATGTCTTGATGTACCGGGATACCGAGTCTGATCGGAGAGTCTCGGGTGAAGGTCTATTCCTTCGATGATCGCGAGAGCTTGTCATGGGCTAAGTTGGGACACCCCTGCAGGGTATAAACTTTCGAGAGCTGTGCCCGCGGTTATTTGGCAGATGGGAATTTGTTAACGTCCGGTTGTAGACAACTTGACACCAGATCTGAATTAAAACGCATCAACCGAGTGTGTAGCCGTGATGGTCTCTTCTCGGCGGAGTCCGGGAAGTGAACACGGTTTCTGTGTTATGTTTGACGTAAGTAGGTGTTCAGGATCACCTCTTGATCATTGCTAGTTGACGACCGTTCCGCTTGTTTCTCTTCTCGCTCTCATTTGCGTATGTTAGCCACCATACTTGCTTAGTCGCTGCTACAACCTCACCACTTTACCCCTTCCTTTCCCATAAAGCTTTGCTAGTCTTGATACCCATGGTAATGGGATTGCTGAGTCCTCGTGGCTCACCAGATACTTCCAAAACCAGTTTGCAGGTGCCTATGTTATCGGCGGTGACGAATCGAGCTCAAGGAGGAGCTCGATGAAGATCTTGCCCATTGTGTTGTTTCGTTCTAGTTGATCGAGAGTGGAGCCCGGTTGGGGTCGATCGGGACCTTTGTCGCATTTGGGGTTCTTCTTTTATTTTGGTTCCGTAGTCGGACCTTGATTGTATCTGGTTGATGTAATGCTTTACTCATGTAATTGTGTGAAGTGGCGATTGTAAGCCAACTATGTATCTCTTTCCCTTATGTATTACATGGGTTGTGTGAAGATTACCTCACTTGCGACATTGCTTTCAATGCGGTTATGCCTGTAAGTCGTGCTTCGACACGTGGGAGATATAGCCGCATTGAGGGCGTGACATGATATACCAGTACTGCAGAATCGCATCCGGGAGCTTCTTGCAAGGGACGTTAATCTCGTCAGCATAATGCAAGTGATGTTGATCCGGTGGATGTTGTCGTGCCAACACCGGCCTCTCCCGATGTGGGAGTTCAATCCGGAGGGTCCGCGGACCGTCAAGCACTTCTTCGGCTTGAAGCCCAAAGAGATGTGCAAATTATGCTTTGGACGGAAAGTAACGTGTCCGGACACCACCGAGGATGCGGGCCTAAGCTGCAATCGCCTAGACACTCGAGTAAGTAACCTTGATACCGGACACCCCGGTTTGTATTTGTCATGATTGTTTATTCTGAAAATCATCCGCATCCAGGAATGGCTCAGCAAGGCGGAGAGAATTAGGTGTCCGGCGCCACTTCCCGAAGGCTAGTCCGCTCCCACCATGGCCAAGATGCTTGATCGAGTACTCAGCAGGATTCCCTCGGGGAAAGGAGAGGGGAGGGATTAAAAATCCGAACCCCACACGCTACGTATCCGAACTGGGGGAGTTGCTACCTCCCCCAAGGAGGATAGTCGGGGAGGAGAGGTTAAGGCTTCCTCCCCACGCGGGAAGAAGAGAGCCACCCCCGAAGATCTAGAGGCGGAGATGCCCAAATTGGGGAAAAAGGCATCCCCAGGGGGCCTTGCCTCGACAGGCACCCTCACCGCACCATGCCCTCCAACGGGCCAGCCCTCCACCGAGTTGTAAGTCAATCTACAATCCGAAGGTACTGCTTTTTTCCTCGGTCAGTAACCGGGATTCAAATTTTTGTAGTCCGGCCAGCAGCTCCTCTCAACAGGGTTCGTGTTCGGGGGACCTTCCTCCGGAGATGATGGAGAGCGAGACCCCACCCCCTTCTCTGACTCGTGAAGCGGGCGACACCGAGGTGTCATCACGGAGGAGTCCGGATTTGCCGAATCCGGCACCCAATTCATCTGCCGACCTGCACCCGGAGCACTTGGCTACAACGGGGGGCGATGGGAAGAGTCCGGCGCAGTTTGATGTTCGGCCGGACGTACTGATGGGCTTGCTGGAGCGAGCTGCACTCTTGGAGGAGCACCGCTCATTAATGAGCGCGGTGCTTAAGAAGATTTCATCCGCTACGAGCGGTTTGAATGAAGCATTCACAAGCCTGCTCAGAGGCTTTGAGGTATGTAATGGAGAATCCACTGCTTCTTTAATTGTGAGGCACGCGCTAGGTGTGCTCCCTATAGACATTAGCCCCTGAGACTCTGGTTGCCCGCCTTAGGCGGCAAACGGGGGATCATAAACCAAAGATTTATGTTATAAATATGTGCAGGTACCTGTTGGTCTGGTCGCCGGCCCGTCCATTGAAGTGACCGAACTGACGAGGAAAATTGGTTCGATTGATGCCGATATGACTCTGATGAATGAACGGCTGGATAAATCGCAAGGTATGTGTCCTGTCTTTCCTGCATAGGAAAATATTTGAGGTGCCATATAGTAATGTAATATGTTCGGACTGCAGATGGTGCTTTGCTGCTGCCGAGGCCCCGAGGGCGGAACTTGCTCTAGCTAAGGAACAAAGCTCGGTGAGCCATGCGGCTGCCCTAAAGGCGGCCGAGGAATTGAGAGCCGAATAGGCTGCTCATCGCCGAAGCGAGGAAAAGGTAGCCAAAATGGCTATCGAGTTAAAAAATGCCGCTGACCGGTATGAGCTCCTAAAAAGGAGCATCAGGATAAATCGGCTGACCTAAGCAAGGCACTTAATGCCACCAAGGAAATATGGACCGAGCTCAGAAGTGCGTGGGAAGAGCTTCAACAGGCCGGTAAGATCGCGGCTGGAGGCTCCTATTTGCTGCGGATGAAGTTCTTCGATCCAAAGTATGCTCCCCTGGATGGACGCTGGAGCTCGCCGAACGCATATGCGGACCTGGCAAAGAGTACAGCTGATGCTGTGGAGTTCTTCAAAGATCAGGGTGAGAAAGAGGTGGTGAAGCTTTTCTGGTCGCAGTTCAATGCTCCCACCCGCCCACTGCCACTAAGTGATAGGATGGCCGCTGTAGCGGAGCTTCACAGGCTATCCGGTCTTGCCATGCGGTCTGTAATAAACCATCTTTGGCCGAAGGGGCCTAAACCGGACAGTTACTTTGGTTTGGTGCAACAGTTCCTTGGGGCTGTGCCTCGGATCGATGCCATGAGGAGGTCAGCATGCATAGAGGGTGCCCCGGATGGCCCTTGCCCGCGTTAAAGCGTATTGGACGGATATGGATGCCACTATGGTAGCGTCTCAGGATTCGGTGGGGGTCCTGTATCCGGCCGGGCACTACTTGGCACAGGTCACGGAGGGTGCCCGCCTGATAGAGGCGCAGTGCCCGAAGAATGTCCTCTTCGAGTGATGATTCAAATCATTGTAAAAACATTTTGATTAGAAGGTTATATTTATAATTTTTGTGCGAAAATATGATTGTGTCCCTGTATGTCAGATATATATATATATATATATATATATATATATATATATATGTGTGTGTGTGTGTGTGTGTGTGTGTGTGTGTGTGTGTGTGTGTGTGTGTGTGTGTGTGTGTGTGTGTGTGTGTGTGTGTGTGTGTGTGTGTGTGTGTGTGTGTGTGTGTGTGTGTGTGTGTGTGTGTGTGTGGGTGGGTAATCCGAAAGATAGCAGTCGTTGGCTTCAGCCCCCATGCATACAATGCGGGGGTGTTCGCGAAAAAAGGTGCTTGATCACTCTTTATCCAACGTCTTGGTCCGGCAAGAAGGTGATCGCACGTCGAACTAGGCAACCGGACTATATAGCTGTAACACTTTCGCTTAGCCGCGGGATTCTAACATTGGGGCTACTATGTAGCCCCTGGTACCTTTGCTGCATCCGAATACGGGCGCGTATGTACCTGGCCGGGAAATGGCCCTTCGTTAATGCGGAGGAATCCTAGAGATTCCGGTGAGTCGTCAAGTGATTGACCAGTCTCTCACTGTATCATGACGGTCAGCTTTCGGTTTTCTCTACTGAGGTGCTCATCCGGAATAACTAGGGCACAATCGCAGTAGTTCTCCTTTGGCCACCTTAGCCGATTATAACGGAATGTAAGGCGGCAAACCCAGGAGCTGGGCAATCCCAACACTTGACCAAAGACATGATTCGGAGCTGATGCATATAAGGCCAAATCGTGACGCCGAACACTCCCGAAGGTATTCGTACTTTATAACAGATGATGGGCTCAATAATGCCCATTCATTATAAACCCTGTATTTCCAGGTACGTGCATTAATATGTCGTGGCGAAATACCAAAAACGGCAGTATCCTCTGTGGGTATGGAACCCATGGGATGATGAAACAACAAGAGGCAATAGAAAAGGTTTACACAGGGGCTTAATCTAAAAAGAAACCTATTGGACGGGGCCTTGCTGCACGTCTGCGCCTTTGTCTCTGTTGTGCCGTATCCTGGAAGGGTATCGCACGAACGTTGTCTACGAAAAAGGGGATCTCGTAGAAGAGTGCAACGTAAGTGTGCAATGGATAGTAGAAAATGTAAGATGCTGGCCTGCCAATAAGGTTGAGCCAAGAGTGTGGGGATTTATTATTAGCCCCTGGTGTTCACTATAGGATTACATATACAATGCCCTGGTTTAATATGGGTTGTCGGACTCGTCTAACCGTGTCTGTGGTCTTAACGACCTGGTATATTTTTGGTATAGACCACTTATAATCCGGCCGCTAGGGCCGTCGCGTATTCCTCTGTGTGCAAAAAGCGCTCTGTTATTCCGCTAACGGTGATGACGTCGCGTGGACCGGGCATCTTAAGTGTAAGGTAGCCATAGTGCGGCAATGCGTTGAAGCGGACGAAGGCTGTTATTCCAAGCAATGCTTTATAGCTGCTTTGGAAGGGTGCGATGATGAAGACTAGTTCTTCGCTTCTGGAGTTGCCTGGAGAGCCGAATGTTACCTCCAGTATGACAGAGCCCCTGCTATGGGCTTCAACGCCTGGTATCACCCCTTCGAAGGTGGTGTTGATCTTGCTGATTCTGGATGAGTCTATCCCCATCCTGCGGACAGTGTCCTCATATATTAAATTGAGACTGCTGCTGCCGTCCATGAGGACATGAGTGAGATGGTATCCGTTGATTATTGGGTCCAGCACCAAGGCATTTGATCCTTCGCACCGAATAATAATTCAGCCGTCCAAGCGATCGAAAATGATCGAACAAGACATCCAGTAATTAGGTGTGGGTACGATGGGATCTAAATCGCGCGCGTCTTTATGGGCGCGTTCGTGCCTTCCCAAGGATGTTCGAGTCGTGTGGATCATGTTCACTGTTTTAACCTCTGGAGGGATTTTTTCTGTCCCCCAGTGTTCGGCTGGTGACGTTCGTCCTCGTCTTCACTTGGTGTTTCCCTTTCCTTGCGTTCGGTGTTTAGTTTGCCGGCCTACTTGAAGACCCAGCACTCTCTGTGCGTGTGGTTCGCAGGTTTGTCGGAGGTGCCATGAATTTGGCATAGTCTGTCCAGAACTCTGTTCAGACCGGACGGTCCTTCTTTACTGCCTTTAGATTGCTTATTTTGCTGGTTAGGTCGAGAGCACCTGAATCCGGCATTAAACGTTGTGTTTTTAGAGCTATCTTCCTTGTTTTGGCGTTTATTTTTATTACGCTGTGGCTTCCCGTTGCCATCCCTTATTTCGGATGTGCTGGGGTCGCTGGTGCCTTTATGGGCTAGCCAGCTATCTTCTCCCGCGCAAAAGCGGGTCATAAGGCCTGTTAGGGCTGCCATTGTCCTTGGCTTTTCTTGGCCGAGATGTCTGGCGAGCCACTCGTCACGGATGCTGTGTTTGAATGCCGCTAAGGCTTCGACATCCGGACAGTCAACGATTTGATTCATCTTAGTGAGGAATCTGTTCCAAAGCTTGCGGGCGGACTCTCTGGGTTGTTGGATTACGTGACTTAAATCGTCAGCATCCGGAGTCCGGACATAAGTCCCATGAAAGTTGGCCCTGAAAGCGTCCTCTAGTTCCTCCCAGCTCCTGATTGAATTTTTGGGGAGGCTTTTCAACCAGTGACGAGCTGGTCCCTTCAGTTTGAGGGGAAGGTATTTGATGGCGTGGAGGTCATCTCCACGAGCCATGTGTATGTGGAGGATAAAGTCCTTGATCCAGACCCCTGGGTCTGTCGTTCCGTCGTATGCCTCTATGTTTACAAGTTTAAAGCCCTGTGGGAATTCATGGTCCAAGATTTCATCAAGTAAAAGCACAGGGGTGAGCAGCCCTCTCAGATGTCGGGCCGTGTGGCATGCCGTCGGCTGTTGTTGTGTTCGGTGTTTATTCCGATCTGGTGTTTGGTTGTCATAATTGTTTTGACGACCATAGTCCCTCGCCGGGGTGTGTCCTTTAGATCCGTAGATGGACCTAGTTGCGCCAGCTTTCTTCTCCAGGTGCTCACGCAGATCGTGGGCATCTTCGGTAGCTGATTTATTGCGGTTATGAAGTGGTACTCCTGGTCTCCTGGTCATGTTATTCTTTGGTGGAACGGCCTCGTCGTCGAATGTTGGCAGTAGCTTGCGTTTTGGGTAGCTCTTTGTATGGCGATCGTCGCCATATCTTTCTTTAGTGTCTAGCACTTTGTTCCATCTGCCATTGAGTGTTTCCTGTGCGGCTTTAAGCCGTTGCTTCTCCTTCTTCAGACTTCTCGCTGTGGCCATAAGCTTTCTGTGGAGGCTCTCTCGTTCCACGCGTTCTTCTGGAATGATGAATTCATCATCGTCCGGACTGTCTTCTTGTCCTGGGGCGGTTTGATGAACTCGTCCCTCTGGATCGTTTTCTGCAGGAATATGTTCCGGACTATGTTCGGCATGACCTGGGTCATCCTGCTCCATCGCTGGTTCTGTTTGGTCGTTATTGCCCTCAGGGTTGACCGGAGTATCCATTCTTCTGGCGCTCTTGTTGATATTGTTACTGTTGCCGGATTTAGAATGGCGTCTGCGCCATCGCTTTGGTTGTTGCCCAGGGGTTTTATTTTCCGGATTGTCGTCGTCGCCTTCTTTCGGCGTATCCACCATGTATATGTCGTGTGAGGAGGCAGGAATCCGGTGCCCCATAGATTCTTAGTCTTCTCCTGCATCGTCGTCCGTACCGTCGATGCCTTCGGAGTCGAAGTCCAGCACGTCGGTTAAATCATCCACCGTGGCTATCAAGTGGGTGGTGGGTGGGTAACGAATGTCTTCGTCGCCTGCTTCCCACTCGAGACGGACATAGTTCGGCCCGAGATTCTCTGTCAAAGAGAGGGTTTTGAATGAGTTTAGTATGTCGCCAAAAGGGCGAGTGCTGAAAGATGTCCGCCGCGATGAACTCCATCACCGGAGCCCAACCGGGATCGGCAGGCTCGGGGACGCGCAGACTGGAGCCTACAACTGGACACGAGTCCGGGGGTCCGGAGTCACAGGCTTCCTCAGAAGTGAGGCCTGTGTTTGGCTCCATCGCCGATGAGGGCACGGCCTATGGGGCGGGGTCCAGCCCTCTGTGCTTAGGCAACGCAACGTGTCCCGGATTTAGATCTGAGGCTTCTGCAGGGATGATATCCCGAGCAACGTCTGACAGCAGGTCTAAGCCGTGCTCATCGCAACTGTTCGGTGCTTCTGGCGCTGGCCTGAATCCGTCGAAGATCAAGTCTCTGTGGGTATCCGCCGTGTAGTTCAGGTTTCCGAACCTGATTTGATGGCCGGGGGCATAACTCTCGATCTGCTCCAGGTGGCCAAGCGAATTGGCACACAGCGCGAAGCCACCGAACACGAAGATCTATCCGGGGAGGAAAGTCTCACCCTGGACAGCGTCATTAATGACGATTGAAGGAGCCATCAAGCCTGACAGCGATGACACAGAGGAACTCTCAATGAAAGCACCAATGTCGGTGTCAAAACTGGTTGATCTCGGGTAGGGGGTCCCAATCTGTGCGCCAAGGCTGATGGTAACAAGAAGTAAGGGGCACAGATGTTTACCCAGGTTCGGGCCCTCTTGATGGAGGTAAAACCCTACTTCCTGCTTGATTAATATTGATGATATGGATACTACGAGAGTAGATCTACCACGAGATCATAGAGGCTAAACCCTAGGAGATAGCCTATGACGGTATGATTGTAATTATGATCGGCCTTCTAAGGACCAACCTCTCCGGTTTATATAGACACCGGAGAGGGCTAGGGTTTACATGGAGTCGATTACAAGGAAGGAAATATAATATCCGGATCGCCAAGCTTGCCTTCCACACCAAGGAAAGTCCCATCCGGACACGGGCCGAAGTCTTGAGTCTTGTATCTTCACGCTTCAATAGTCCGGACGTTGTAAACAGTCCGGCTGTCCGGATACCCCCTAATCCAGGACTCCCTCACCCTCTGTGCGACATCTCGAACCCCTCGTCTTCATCGGGGAATTCTCTGGTGCCTGAAGATGCGGAGAGCGACGGGACATCGCGAGCCTCTCCCCCCTGCCATGGAGTACACCGAGGTATCATCTCAAAAGACCTCTCCTGGCCGAGGAGGGGCGAACGAGACCGACTAGAGGGCGCCCGAGGTCAATACCTCGGATGCCGCAGATCGGGGCACAACGACCCCCATGACATCGAGGGTAGGGGTCTCAACAGTTCGGGCCCTCGCCGAACACCGTCTCGGAGACCAATGTGGCTCCGCGTTCGAACCAACACCCTCCTTTGACAGAGGGGGAGGAGCACCGGCTCCATCAGCAGCTTCTGTCAATACGGAGGCCGCTCATACTCTGGAGGAAGCGCTACAACGCGCTTCCATCATGGAGGAGGAGCGCACCTTGATGGGTGCGGTTATGGAGAAAGTTTGGTCTGTGAAAAGCGGACTGAACGATGCCTTCAACAACCTACTGACAGGCTTTTAGGTATGCGATGTAATTCTCTTACAAGTTTTTATATGCAAGGTTGAACCCATGCATAGATAGTAGCCCCTGAGACTCTATCCAGATTAGAACAATCTGGACAAAGCATCCCAAAACGAGTTAATAATGTACTATGTTGTCATGTTGGACAGGCATCCATGTTGGCAGCTACTGCCCAAGCCACAGAGGTTTCTGAGCTCAATCGGAAACTTAGATTAGCCGATGAGGAGCTCGACCGCGTCAATAAGCGGTTTGACGAAATGCAAGGTATGCGGCACTTGTACATACCCGAAGTGATATGTGTGCTAATGCTTTAAACTTACTGAGTTTTATGACTATACTCATAGTTGGTGCAGCCGAGGTCGAGTCCCTCAAGAGTGCGCTTGCCCAAGCCAAAAAAGAGGCTAAGGTCAGCAGGGCCGCCACTGAAAAAGTGGCAAAGGAGTTGGAGGTGGAGCGAACTGCCTGCCAACAACACAAGGCGTGGGTGGGCGAGGTCGAACAAGAGCTCAAGGACGCCATTACCAAGTGTGAGTCCTTGGAGCAAATGAGTTCGGAACAAGCATCCGAACTCGCCAAAGCCTTCCAAGAGGCTAAGGAGGCCCGTATTGAGTCCCGAAATGCTCGTGAAGAGATCTGGCAGGCCAAACAGATAGCGGCTGGTAAGCCCTTTCTCTTTTAGAGTATATTTGGGGGTCAAAGACATGCTTTACTCATGCGACTGTGGAGTTCTGCAGATGCCTTTGTGGATCTTTCGAGGAGTGCCGCCGATGCCGCATAGTTCTTCCAAGCCCAGGAGGGGAACTCGACCAACAAGTTGTTCTGGTCACAGTTCCTGGTGCCAGAGCAACCGACGCCTCTGAACGACCAGATGAAATAGTTGATGAGCTGCATAGGATGTCTAGCCTGGCCGTGAAGGATCTCATAGTCCATATTTGGCCAGCCAAACCAATTCCTAACACCTTCTTCGGTTTGGTGAAGAAGCTCGGCGACGTTGAGGGAGTCCTGGACTATGGGGTCCTCGGGGAGCCGGTGTGGGGACCCCGACTCATAAGTCGTGATCACCGAATGCACGTGTATAGTGATCCCAGGGATCAATGCTCAATGAACACACAGAAGCTGAATAACAAGAGTCTTACATCCATACATACCGTATTACACAAGTAGGACCATTATGGTCAAGCCTTGAGCATAACATCGCAGCGGAAATCTTTGTCGATAACTTGGACCCATGCCATCTGCCTTAACCCTACAGGCATTCTGACTGGGAAACATCCTAGCTCGCATGTTCGTCACCGAAGTGTTCTTCATCACATCCTGTTCTTTCATGCCTGGCCAATAAAATAACCAGTGGCAAGCCAATGAGTACTTTGAATGTACTCGCAAGCAACCCAAGAGTGATAAAAAAATAATTATGCAAAGCTCTACTGCTTAATTGGCATTGTTGCGGAAAGCTAGTTTTTCTCGTGCAAGTATGATCAACATTTATCAAGGACAGGAATGCGTCTGCAACAAGCATCAGGAGGTTACAGACATCAACATCGAGAAAGAGTTATGAACAACTCATGCTCAAGCTCATCGTGACTTCCTCACGAGTCACATCATCAATATCACCAAACTGTGTTGTTTTTCAGAAACATATGGACGTAGTCTAAGCAGCACCGCCCAACTGTCCTTAACCGTGGACACGGCTATTCGAATAGTTTTACACTCTGCAGAGGTTGCACACTGTACCCACAAGATCCGCGAACTTCCGTGTCACCACGACCATGGTACCTCAAGTAGCCGGGTAAGCACCCGATCACTACCTTTCCCTAGACGACACTAACATGGAGTCCACTCGATTGGCAGTAACCCCCGTGCCCAACATTTCACATAACATTTTCATGGAGCCTTGCTCCCATATTTATCACATACCACTCGCACGGGGTACCAACGGTGTGTCCGGTGCCCCATAAAATGGTCATGGCCGCCCTACCTAGCACGCACCCGCCCCGAGAGAGAGCACCAACTCTCCCCGTCACTAGTAATGCGGATCCAAGCTAGTATCGCCTAGGTAATCAATAATGCCCTTTCCCATATAAGGGTAGAGTGGTTAGCATGTAAGGCTGGGACAATGACAAATCTTAAATCTAATCCGTCTCTGTAAACAACACTTTTATCAAGCCTCGGTACGCTACTTCTCCACCAAGTAGTGACCTAGTTCATCATCATCTCCCAGGGGCATTAGTGGCACCCACTGGGGTTGTTTGCAATTATGTCGAACCACACTTGTTCCTTTCCATGCATAACCCTGACCCACTTTGCGTAGCAACTACTTTAGCATCCTATCTACTCCCACCGGCATAACCCTCATAAGAAGGTAGGGTCATGCACAATGCAAGTATCAATGAGGAAGTAACAGAGGCAACCAACCAACGTGGTCAACCATCTCATCATGATTCCGATGCAACAATAATAAAGAGCTATATGTGACATGCATAAAAAGGGTTCCATAGACATGGTCAAAGGGCTGCTTGCCTGTTTCTTGTGATCTTCTGGTCCTTCTCCAAGCACTCCGTCTACTTCGTCAACTAACGTCGGAAACATTCATAATAAGCAACACAACAAGGCAGCAAACAAAAGTGCTCTAAAAATATGAGTTGGACTTTTCTAGGATACCTCTGGTCATATGAAAAATAACCAGAGTGGTTTCATTGGAATTGGGTCAGCGGATATCTCTGAACATTTCGATATGATGGAATCAAGGGGTTTATGGAATTGCAAGAAGTGCACAGAAGAATTATTTTGAGAAATGAGCAAAGGCACCCATTTAACAAAGGATGATTTTAGAAGCATCTAGGAATTGGTTTCACTGGATTTGGAGTTCAAATGAACTCCCTATGAATTTGCAAGGTTGACAAATATGAAGAAATGGTTCATTATATTGTGGGGTACAGAAATTATTAATAAAATGTTCATAAACTAAGTTATGAACTTAGAATCATCTAGGAATTTGAATGATGGCATTTGGATCAATTTTGAGCTCTCTGTGATTTTCTAAAGTTTATGACAGAAATGGAAACATGGGATTTGATAATTGTTTGTGAAGAAAATCTTTATGGAAAAATTTGCAAATTGCACCATGTGATAGATCAGGAATTTATGAACTTATAGAAATTAGAATCATCAAATTTGGACTTAGAATAAATAATCTATGGATTTTACAAGTCTACAGAAAAAGAAAAAGGAGAGGGATCTACCTAAATGGGCCGGATCTGGGCGGCGGCGGCGCGCACTAGGCGAGGCATAGCGGGGCAGCGCACTGGGCCTGGCCCAGCCTCTCGAGCGCGCCCGCTGGGAGGCCACGTCGAAGGCGGCCTCGCGGAATACGTCTTTGCTTGGTGGGAGGCAGTTAAGGCCGGAGCCGTCTCCACTTAAACGGCGGGGCCCAGTGGCTGGTCGCCGACGCTGCTGGGCCCGGGGCCAAAGCCGTCGCCTTCAACCTCTCACAAGGCCCGCCATGGGAGAAGCGGCTCCCACCGGCGATTGCCAGGGCTACAGAGAGTCTCCGGCGATGCACCGCCCACCGGCGTACTTAGGAGGCCACGCCGCACCCATCCATGTGCTGCACGCACGCCGTGGACGGCTGCAGCAGCGATGGCTTGGGTGGCCGCGGAGGAGGCTGTCGGCCATCTTTGGCCATCAGCGCGTGGCGTTCCCGGGGATGAACGACGTTGATGGAGGGCATCGAGGTGGTGGTATGAGGGTACTAGAGTGGCTAGGGAGAGAGGAGAGGCTCGGGATAGCCCGGATTTAGGCGGAGCCCGACGGTGGAGCTCCGGCCATTGCCTTGGATGGAGGGCACGGGGAGAGATGTGAGTTGGTCCAGGGGGTGCACGGGAGAGAGGGGGAGCAAATGGAGGGGAGAGGGAGGCCAGGGACTGCCTTAAGTAGGAGGGGGCGAGGTGCACCGTGGACAGGGCGCTCGGCCAGCTCCTAGCCATTGCTGGAGGCCACGGGGGCGCGCGTGGGCATGTCTGGGGTGTTAGTGGGGTTGGTCTAGGGCTAAAGGAGGGGAGAGAAGGAGCGGGGAAGGGCCAGGGTGCCGCGCGTGTGAGCCGCACCATTGGCGTGCTCGGGCGGCCTCTGTTTGCTAGCGCGGAGGCGCGGGGAGAAGGAGAGAGGAGGGGGACGACCGTGTAGCGTGTTGCGGATGCCGAGGCACCTCGACTGGTGCGAGGGGGAGGCTCGAGGTGGTCGGGTGGCTTGGGTAGAGAGCAGCTACAGTGCGTGGGAGCACAGTGGCCTCGAGCACGCTTTGGCATGCCATGGCATAAAAGGGGAAAGTGGGCGCGACACTTGTGTTCAAAGAAGTGCTAGGGAGTAGTAAAGAAAGGGAGGAAGCATTGGATGCCATGGAGGGCCACTTGGAACGAGGAGGGTGGTGAGAAAGGAGAAGAATGCTGCTGTCGAGAAGGGTAAATGGGGTGTTTCACCCTCAAACATTGAGCCGAGGCCGGGGAAGAGTTCTTGGAGATAGGAGAAGACTAGGAGGAGATTTGGTAAAAGTTGAGCTCAAGGAGAATAGTGCAAGTGGTCAAAATGGTGATTTTTGAAAAGTGACAGAAGGTGTTTGATGCAAATTTGGGCAAGCAAATTAACGCCACTTGACAAGAAGATTAACAGGATCAAGTGTCATATATAAATGGGGTTGATCACCAAGTTGGAGCTCATTTGGAGGAAGCTGCCAATTTAACTTTGGCAAACCCTAGAAATGAACAGAAATGGGTTTTCCAAGATTTAGTCATGAAAATATGTTCTCCTTGATGCACCACTTGGTGTAGTGTCATCATTTGATCATGTGATCATGCTCACAAAAGTTGGAATCAAGGAGAGAAAGTTTCCAATGTAGAGTTGTTCAAATTTGGTTCTGGACAGGAATGGTTTTAAGGCACTTTGATCAAGTTAACTTGTTCTCCAACTTGTGCCACTTTATCTAGATGAATAATTAGGACATTTGAGAATGTTCACAAGGTTTGAGATTATTTGGGAATGTTTGGCAATGTAAAGTTGCTCAAACTTCAAAATGGACAGAAATGGTTTTGAGGGGATTTGATGATGTTATCTTGCTCTCCAAGACATGAGACTTGGCAAGATCACCAAATATGTCATATGTGACATGATAGAATTTTCTTGGAATTTTTGGAGAATATTTCCTTTGTAAATATTTCAAAAGCTTGAAATATCCAGAAAGGGTTTTGAGGGGTTTGACCAATATTTTGAACATGACCATGTGTTGAAACTCTTATATATGGAAAATATATGTCCACTGCGTTTCCCCAATTTTTGTCAAGTATTTTTTAAACAATAAAATAATTTTTCCCTATTAAAGACCATTTCTGTCCTTAAGAAAAAGCTTTTAAATAAAATAGAAAAATAACATTTAAAATTATATTTTTGTGGTTTCTGGGTATCCTATATCTAATAGGAGTCAAATATAATTTTGGAAAGATTTTTACTGCCCTTAATTAAGTACTTGCAGTGCAACCCGTCAATTCAGGGGTTTTTGAAAAACTAATTTTTGAAAATACTATTTTGCCAAATTATTTTTGCAAGAAAATATTTTTATGTCCTATACACATGGCATGATCATTGGTTCAAGAGTTTGGAGCAAGGAGATGAAGTATAGGAGTTGGAGGATTTATTTGATTTCTCGAGCACTTGCAAACAGCAGACAAACATTCAATCAAAGCAAAGACAAAACACTCAAAAGTTTTTGTCAAACCACATTTTAGCATGATTTTGACTTAAGTGTTGTGGCATGAAAAACAGGGTGTGACAGACCTACCCCCCTTACAAGAATCTCGTCCCCGAGATTCTCAGACTAGGCGCGGAAAGGATTACAGAAACTTGGATCTGGGGTAGTCTTCAAGTCCTCATACTTCTTCTGCTTCCGTGTAGTGCTCCATTGAGCTTGAAGTACTTGATGGTGCGGCTTCGTGTATGATGCTCCTCTTGATCCAGGTTGCTAATGGGTAGCTCGCGGTAGGTTAGATTGGGCTAGGGGTCGATGGCTCGTGGTTAATACCCTCATAGAGATCGGGCAAGTTAGGAAGTTGGAAACACTTCCGGGGTTGTGATGCATGGAAAGCATTGTGCACATCAGGTAGCTCAGGTGGCAACTCCAGCTGGTAATTGTCTTCTCTTCATCTCGTAGTGATCTCAGAGGGGGTTGTTAAATCTTGGAGTGATCTTGAAGAAGGCCGATGAATCTTGGGGCGAGCTTTCCTTTGACATGGAAGCACTGGGTTCCTTTGAGAGGGGTGACCCGGAGATAAATATGGTCTCCAACCCGGAAGGTCATGTCTCGACGACGTGAGTCAGCGTAGCTCTTTTGTCTTGACTTGGCAGTCTTCAAACGCTCTCTGAGAAGCTGGACTTGCTCTTCGGCTTCACGGAGGATATCGGGCCCAAAGACAAGTCCTTCTCCGATTTCTGACCAATTGAGGGGTGTGCGGCATTTTCTTCCATATAACACCTAAAATGGTGCCATCTGAAGGCTTGACTGATAGCTATTGTTGTAAGAGAACTCGGCGAAAGGGAGGCAATCCTCCCACTTAGCTCCATATGCTAAGACACAGGCTCGGAGCATGTCTTCGAGTATCTGATTCCCTCGTTCTGCTCGACCTCCGATTGCGTGGGTGGAAAGCGATCTTTGAAGGACAACTTGGTCCCCATGGCCTCCTGGAACTTCTTCCAGAACCTTTAGGTGAATTGGGTTCCTCTATCCGACACAATTTCCTTGGGAACGCCATGAATGCTCACGATTTGGTTGATGTAGAGACTGGCTAACTGGTTCCCCTTGTAGGTCGTCTTGACAGGAATGAAGTGGGCCACCTTGGTCAAATGGTCAACAATGACCCATATGGAGTCATGTCCCTTGCTTGACCTGGGTAAACCGTGATGAAGTCCATCCCGATTTTGTCCCAGCCCATTCAGCACCTTGAGGGGTTGCAACAATCCCATGGTCGCCGATGCTCGACTTTGACTCTCGGCATACGTCACACTTTGCAACATAGGTGGCAATCCCCCTTTTCATCCCATGCCACCAGAATCTTTCCTTCAGGTCTTGATACGTCTTGGTTCCTCCAGGATGGATGGAATACGGGGTGTCGTGAGCTTCTTGCAAGATCAGATTCTTGAGCTCAATCTTGTTGGGTACGCAAATGCGATTCCCAAACCACACGACTCCTTGCTCATCTTTTGTGAAACCTGGGGCTTTGCCCGCCTTGATCTTCCTCTTGATGCCTTCAATACTCTCGTGTCCCTTCTGAGCTTCTTTAACATCATCCATCAGGGTCGGCTTGACTTCAAGGTTAGCTAAGAATCCTGGTGCAACCAGTTCCAACCCGAAGCTTTCAAGTTCTTCATACAAGGCGGGTAGCTTGTCCTTAAGCATAGCATTCAAGGAACAAGCCTTCCTGCTTAATGCATCTGCTACCACATTAGCCTTCCCAGGGTGGTATTGAACATTGAGGTCATAATCTTTGATCAATTCTAGCCATCTTATTTGCCTCATGTTCAATTCCCTTTGAGTGAAAATATACTTCAGACTTTTATGATCCGTGTATATCTCACATCGCTTCCCTAAGAGGTAATGTCGCCATGCCTTCAGGGCATGAACCACTGCTGCTAGCTCAAGGTCATGAGTAGCATAGTTCTCTTCATGAGGCCGTAGTTGCCTTGAAAGGTAGGATACGACTCTGCCTTCTTGCATCAGAACACCTCCCAGTCCGGTTCTTGACGCATCACAATATATCACAAACTCCTTGTGTATATCTGGTGTGGCCAGAACTGGGGCGGTGGTCAGTCTCTTCTTCAGCTCCTGGAAGCTCTCTTCGCACTTCGGCGTCCATTCGAACTTCTTGTCCTTCTTCAACAGCTGAGTCATGGGTTGGGCAATGCTTGAGAATCCTTCAACGAACTTGCGGTAATATCCCGCGAGTCCGAGGAAGCTTCTGACTTCCTTCACATTTCTTGGGGATTGCCATTCAGTAACGGCTTAAATCTTAGCGGGATCGACTGACAATCCTTCTTCAGTTAAAACATGACCCAAGAATCCAACTTCACGCAGCCAAAATTCACACTTGCTGAACTTGGCATACAGTTGGTGCTCTCGAAGCTTGTCTAGGACCATCCTCAAGTGTCGCTCGTGCTCTACTTCCGTCTACGGGTGGACAAGTAGGTCACCAAATGATGATGACAACTATCTTGTCTAAGCACTCCATGAAGTCTATGGGGTACGTATAGTGGGCTGAGGCATTGGGGATGGTTACGGTTGAGTATTGGCCAAGGTCTTATCGATCTAGAGCCAAAGCCCAAGGTCTGGATCTGACCATGTTGTGGCTTGGTAGGGCGTAAGGGTTTCAAGGATTCTAGTGTGCGAGTGAATGTTTATCCTCCCATCCTTGAGCACAGTTTCTGAGATGCCGATAGTCTATCTAGTACTTTAAACAAATCACATCATAACACCGATAGCATCATTTTGCATAGGTCAACTCCAATCATCACTCATGTGATTCATATCCTCATGGCTCCCGAGAGGATGTCTAACAAAATCATACATGTCTACAATCCCCCAAACTCATGTGTGTGGCTACCCCTAAAAATCCATGGGTAGAGCATACAAGCTTCCAAGCTGGAATGAAATAGGACAATCCAAGTGCTCATCCTATTATTCCAAGGTCCATGCTAGTGCATCTCTATCCTAAGGAAACACGTCGTATGCCACACCAAAATCTTGTTTCCTTCCTATGAATCAACTCCAACAACCCATTAACTACACCAATCATTACATGATCCAGTAGTTCTTCAAATCCAATCTCCTAATTTATCGTCCACCGAAAAACATGGTATCATGATCGAGATCATCAGTCTAAATCCAATTTACTCTGAACCATGTAGATACACATTATCATCTATATCCAACTAGGATCACCTACTTAAATCCAAATCTCTTGTCCAACGAGAATTCCTACATGTTCCCCCCAGGTCATTTACGTAGTATCAACTCTCTCCTATCAATACCCCATGGCTAATTTAAATCCAATTACTTACAATTATCCTACTAAATCCAATTTACTTAGGGGTAATGAAAGCTATGCTAATCTATACTCATGATCCCACCAAGTTCATCTACCAACATCAAAGCCTCATAATCCACCAAATAGTCTCATATAATTCCTCAAGTCATTGCTATAAACTCATCAGGTCATTTCTCCTCTATTCCTATATCCTCAAATTGGTCCTCCCTATGGCATCATCAGTTTTGGTGCTATCTTAGGATGATAATGTGCTCGTTCACTATGTCCACTAGTTCCATAATGAACCCAGTGATAAGCAAGGTTACGGAGGCTTAACAGGTTCTCTTGCAATTCCGTAGGTTAAGCTCATGGTTAAGGATTCGAGCTGGGGTATCTTGTGAAGTCTTGAAGGGTCTAGGAATAGGGTCCTAGTCTTGAGGTGTAAACATATGGGGTTGTACTTGGTCAAGGAGGTTGTAGCAAAAGTCTTCAGTGCTTGTTGGTCGCTGAGGTGGAAATGCTTGGTGCATATTGTCTTGCTTGTCTTCAGTTGAGGAGAGAGATGAGAGGGAAAAGTATCATAGAGAAGGGGAATGCCTAAAGGAGGTTCTATAGTGCTAGTGCAAACAAACAGGTGCAAAGAGGGCCAAACAAAAGAAACAAGGTGAGGAAGGTGATATAGTCGCATACTTGTCGCCTAGGGCAAAAGTGCGACCTATATCAAAACACAAACAAATAAAAACAAGCAACACCCAGTCATGGTTCTATTCGAACCATCATACGGACTCGACTGCGCATAGGGGGTACACGACTCATCCTACCCTAGGGGTTCTCAGACTCAGTAGTCGTGCCTTGTGCCTCATGCAGTCTTCTGAGTTTTCCTCAGGTGTTGCTACGTCTCTTGTAGTTGTTCGACGAAACACTCTGGGTTGAGCCTGAAGAATCTTCAACAACTTCTCTTCTGATGAGGTGATGGGGTGAAGGTGGCTCCTCGTGGCTGGCATTGACTTGATCTCCTTTTGTCTTCTTAATCATGACGATCCCGTTTTGTCTTCTAAGGCATTGATAGCACCAGGTGGGTAATCCTTTATGCAATGATATTATCAAGGCGTAATAGAGGTCCATAATGTCGGTTACGTTGGTGGCAACATCGACACCAAGAGCGAGGGATGTGGAGAACCGTTTTTCCTGCTCACTATGGTGAGGCGGACCAAATGGCTAGGTTCTCATCCGTCGGGGGTTGCCGATACAACAACGGTAGTGACAGGGTTACTCTATTAGCGACGTATATCATGATCTTGCATATTCTATGCCCTGATCATCGTAGGCTAAGGTTGCATCATCTTGGGGCAGTGTCAAGGGTGTCACCATCTCCCGGGTCTTTAGGTTCCCATTCCTTGAGGATGTATCTTCTGTTGGTATCGGCTTGTTGTGGTGTCGCCAATCTTGGGTTCAGAAGAGGTGGGTGAGTGTTTGGCAAGGTGTCTTCCTTCTAGATTATCCACGAGGATTACAAGGAATCCAGTGGTCAGGGGCATAAGGGTTCTAGCGACCAAAGGTTTTGAAGGGGAATAGATCAATAAGGAAAGTAAACCTTAGTTTTCGAAAAACTAAGAAGGGAAGAGAAGTATAGATGGTTTTGAAAACTAGTAGTAGTTTTGGAAATAGTTTTACCCTAACTAACGACCATGCTAACTAAGGCTTCCTACAGTCAGGATGGCTCTGATACCAGCTCTGTGGGGACCCCGACTCATAAGTCGTCATCACCGAATGCACGTGTACAATGATCCCAGAGATCAATGCTCACTGAACACACAGAAGCTGAATAACAAGAGTCTTACATCCATACATACCGTATTACACAAGTAGGACCATTATGGTCAATCCTTGAGCATAACATCGCAGCGGAAATCTTCGTCGATAACTTGGACCCATGCCATCTGCCTTAACCCTACAGGCATTCTGACTGGGAAACATCCTAGCTCGCATGTTCATCACCGAAGTGTTCTTCATCACATCCTGTTCTTTCATGCCTGGCCAATAAAATAACCAGTGGCAAGCCAATGAGTACTTTGAATGTACTCGCAAGCATCCCAAGAGTGATAACAAAATAATTATGCAAAGCTCTACTGCTTAATTGGCATTGTTGCGGAAAGCTATTTTTTCTCGTGCAAGTATGATCAACATTTATCAAGGACAGGAATGCGCTCGCAACAAGCATCGAGAGTTACGACATCAACATCGAGAAAGAGTTATGAACAACTCATGCTCAAGCTCATCGTGACTTCCTCACGAGTCACATCATCAATATCACCAAACTGTGTTGTTTTTCAGAAACATATGGACGTAGTCTAAGCAGCACCGCCCAACTGTCCTTGACCGTGGACACGGCTATTCGAATAGTTTTACACTCTGCAGAGGTTGCACACTGTACCCACAAGATCCGGGGAACTTCCGTGTCAGCCACGACCCGCGGTACCTAAAGTACCCGGGGTAAGCACCCAATCACTACCTTTCCCTAGACGACACTAACATGGAGTCCACTCGATTGGCAGTAACCCCCGTGCCCAACATTTCACATAACATTTTCGTGGAGCCTTGCTCCCATATTTATCACATACCACTGGCACGGGGTACCAACGGTGTGTCTGGTGCCCCATAAAAATGGTCATGGCCGCCCTACCTGGCACAACCCCGTCCCGAGAGAGAGCACCAACTCTCCCCCGTCACTAGTAATGCGGGCTCCAAGCTAGTTTCGGCCTAGGTAATCAATAATGCCCTTTCCCATATAAGGGTAGAGTGGTTGCGCATGTAAGGCTGGGACAGTCGACAAATCTTAAATCTAATCTGTCTCTGTAAACAACACTTTTATCAAGCCTCGGTACGCTACTTCTCCACCAAGTAGTGACCTAGTTCATCATCATCTCCTGTGGGCATTAGTGGCACTTTGGGGTTGTTTGCAAGTATGTCAAACCACACTTGTTCCTTTCCATGCATAACCCTGACCCACTTTGCGTAGCAACTACTTTAGCATCCTATCTACTCCCACCGGCATAACCCTCATAAGAAGGTAGGGTCATGCACAATGCAAGTACCAATGAGGAAGTAACAGAGGCAACCAACCAACGTGGTCAACCATCTCATCATGATTCCGATGCAACAATAATAAAGAGCTATATATGACATGCATAAAAAGGGTTCCATAGACATGGTCAAAGGGCTGCTTGCCTGTTTCATCAGAGTCTTGAGATCTTCTGGTCCTTCTCCAAGCACTCCTTCTACTTCGTCAACTAACGTCGGAAACATTCATAATAAGCAACACAACAAGGCAGGAAACAAAAGTGCTCTAAAAATATGAGTTGGACTTTTCTAGGATACCTCTGGTCATATGAAAAATAACCAGAGTGGTTTCATTGGAATTGGGTCAGCGGATATCTCTGAACATTTTGATATGATGGAATCAAGAGGTTTATGGAATTGCAAGAAGTGCACAGAAGAATTATTTTGAGAAATGAGCAAAGGCACCCATTTAACAAAGGATGATTTTAGAAGCATCTAGGAATTGGTTTCACTGGATTTGGAGTTCAAATGAACTCCCTATGAATTTGCAAGGTTGACAAATATGAAGAAATGGTTCATTATATTGTGGGGTACAGAAAGTATTAATAAAAATGTTCATAAACTAAGTTATGAACTTAGAATCATCTAGGAATTTGAATCATGGCATTTGGATCAATTTTGAGCTCTCTGTGATTTTCTAAAGTTTATGACAGAAATGGAAACATGGATTTGATAATTGTTTGTGAAGAAAATCTTTATGGAAAATGTGCAAATTGCACCATGTGATAGATCAGGAATTTATGAACTTATAGAAATTAGAATCATCAAATTTGGACTTAGAATAAATAATCTATGGATTTTACAAGTCTACAGAAAAAGAAAAAGGAGAGGGATCTACCTAAATGGGCCGGATCTGGGCGGCGGCGGCGTGCACTGGGCGAGGCATAGCGGGGCAGCGCACTGGGCCTGGCACAGCCTCTCGCGCACGCCCGCTGGGAGGCCATCGAAGGCGGCCTCGCGGAATACATCTTCGCTTGGGGGGAGGCGGTTAAGGCCGGAGCCGTCTCCACTTAAACGGCGGGGCCCAGCCGGCTGGTCGCTGACGCTGGGCCCAGCCTTCGAGCCGTCGCCTTCAACCTCCCAGCGCTCGGCCTGGGAGAAGCGGCTCCCGCCAGCGATTGTCGGGGCTACAGAGCGTCTCCGGCGAGCGCTCCGCCCACCGGCGTACTCAGGAGGCCACGCCACACCCATCCATGTGCTGCATGCACGCCGTGGAGGGCTGCAGCAGCGATGGCTTGGGTGGCCGCGGAGGAGGCTGTTGGCCATCTTTGTCCACGAGCGCGTGGCATTCCCGGGGATGAACGACGTTGATGGAGGGTTTCGAGGTGGTCGTATGAGGGTACCGGAGTGGCTAGGGAGAGAGGAGAGGCTCGGGATAGCCCGGATTTAGGCGGAGCCCGACGGCGGAGCTCCGGCCATTGCGGTGGATGGAAGGCACGGGGAGAGATGTGAGTTGGTCCAGGGGTGCACGGGAGAGGGGGGAGCAAATGGAGCGGAGAGGGAGGCCAGGGACTGCCTTAAGTAGGAGGGGGCGAGGTGCACCGTGGACAGGGCGCTCTGCCAGCTCCTAGCCGTTGCTGGAGGCCACAGGCGCGTGCGTGGGCATGTCTAGGGTGTTCATGGGGTTGGTCTAGGGCTAGGGGAGGGGAGAGAAGGAGCGGGGAAGGGCCAGGGTGCCGCGCGTGTGAGCCGCACCATTGGCGCGCTCGGGCGGCCTCTGTTTGCTAGCGCGGAGGCGCGGGGAGGAGAAGAGAGGAGGGGGCCGACCGCGTAGCGTGTTGCGGACGCCAAGGCACCTCGACTGGCGCGAGGGGGAGGCTCGAGGTTGTCGGGAGGCTTGGGCAGAGAGTAGCTACAGTGCGTGGGAGCACCAGATGGCCTGAGCACGCTTGGCATGCCATGGCATAAAAAGGGGAAAGTGGGCGCGGACACTTGTGTCCAGCAGTGCTAGGGAGTAGTAAAGAAAGGGGAGGAAGCATTGGATGCCATGGAGGGCCACTGGAACGAGGAGGGTGGTGAGAATAGAGAAGAATCTTTGCTGTCGGAAGGGTAAATGGGGTGTTTCACCCCTCAATCATTGAGTGAGGCCAGGAAGAGTTCTTGGAGATAGGAGAAGACTAGGAGGAGATTTGGTAAAAAGTTGAGCTCAAGGAGAATAGTGCAAGTGGTCAAAATGGTGATTTTTGAAAAGTGACAGAAGGTGTTTGATGCAAATTTGGGCAAGCAAATTAACGCCACTTGACAAGAAGATTATCAGGATCAAGTGTCATATATAAATGGCATGATCATATATAAACGCCACTATTTGGCCAAATTATTTTGTAAGAAAATATTTTTATGTCCTATACACATGGCATGATCATTTGTTCAAGAGTTTGGAGCAAGGAGATGAAGTATAGGAGTTGGAGGATTTATTTGATTTCTCGAGTACTTGCAAACAGCAGACAAACATTCAATCAAAGAAACAGCCTAAGCGCCAACGTCAGCGGCGCCGCTCTAAATCCTGCCACAGCAAAAATGGAGATTCCGGCACCGGAGACAATAACACCCCGGACAGTGCCGAAGACAACCCCCTCCAGTAGGATTCAGCGCAAGAGGATGGAGAAGCCAGCCCTCATGAGATAGCGGCAGACAGAGAGGTAGAGGACAATAATTATATGCCTCCCTTCGAAGACGAGGCAAGCCTCGACGACGACGAATTTGTCGTGCCTGAGGATCCCGTCGAACAAGAGCATTTTAAACGCAGGCTGATGGCCACGGCAAGCAGCCTCAAGAAAAAGCAGCAACAACTTAGAGCTAAGCAAGACTTGCTAGCCGACAGATGGACTGAAGTCCTTGCGGCCGAAGAGTATGAACTCGAACGCCCCTCCAAGAGCTACCCAAAATGCAGGCTGCTACCCCAATTAGAGGAGGAAGCGCCTAAACCTACATTACCAGCGCATCATACGGCCGATCGGCCACCTCGTGGCTGCGACAGAGAGGCCTCTCGGCCCTACACTCAAGCTGCACCCCGGCGCCGCTCAAAAAATACCAAGGCATGGGAAAATGCGCCAGACCTACGGGATATACTCGAGGACAAGGCAAGGCAAACAAGATCGATCTACGGATCGCATGGGCGCCCCATGATACGTGATGATAACCGTCACGCCAGATACAGCAATTCCGGCCGGGCCGAACATAGTAGACAAAGCTTATTTGAGCTGCGTCATGATATAGCCCAATAAAGAGGCGCCGCACACCCACTATGCTTCACAGACGAAGTAATGGATCATCAAATCCCCGAGGGTTTCAAACCCGTAAACATTGAATCATACGACAGCACAACAGATCCTGCGGTTTGGATCGAGGACTATCTCCTTCACATCCACATGGCCCGCAGTGATGATCTACACGCCATCAAATACCTCCCACTCAAGCTTAAAGGACCAGCTCGGCATTGGCTCAACAGCTTGCCGCCAGAATCAATTGGTTGTTGGGAGGACACGAAGCCGCATTCCTTGATAACTTCGGGGCACATATGTGCGACCACCGACGCGATGACCTAAGCCACATAATTCAGCAGCCGGATGAATCGGCCGCACAATTTCGACACGTTCTTAACCAAGAAAAATCAAATCGTCGACCGTCTGGATGCAGAGGCCCTTGCAGCCTTCAAACATAACATCCGCGATGAATGGCTTGCCCGCACCTCTGACAGGAAAAGCGAAATCCATGGCAGCCCTCACATCACTCATGACCGCTTCTATGCGGGAGAGGACAACTAGCTAGCTCGCAGAACAACTTGACCAAGAGCCCCGTAATTCGGATACCAAGGACACTAACGGCGGTCGCGTTGCAACAAGCACAAGCGCCGCATTAATGGCGATAATATCGAGGATACGGCGGTCAATGCGGATTCAAAGGCTCTAAACCGGTCGTGGAAAAAGCCATTCAATAGAAATACTCGGGCCCGTCAATTTGGACCGAATACTCGATCGCTCGTGCGGATACGGCAGACCGAAAAGTTAGCCAATCACACCAACAGGATTGTTGGGTGTTCAAGCGAGCGAGCAAGTTAACTGCCGAAAACAATGACAAGGGGCTGCATAGCGATGGCGAGGAGGAGACCCGCCGCCGAACAATAGAGGATGTAGGGTTTCCCCCACCGGCGGACGGTGAACATGATATACGCAACCCACATACCCAAAAGGGAGCGAAGCGTCCACTCGGGGACGTATATGCGATGGAGCGATCGCCCCAAAGTTCAATCCGTGGTCCTCTGCCCGATCACTTTTGATCGAAGGACCACCCACTAGCATCCGCCATGGCGGATTCGCGCATTGGTTCTAGACCCAATCGCCGACGGATTTCACCTCACTAGAGTCCCGATGGACGGCGGCAGAGCTGAACCTGCTTTATCGGGATACAAGTCGCAAGATGGGCATAGACCCTCAAGGATTAAACCCATAAAGACGACCTTCAAAGGCGTCATACCGGTGTAGAGGCCAATATGCAGGCTCGCCATTACTTGAAGTGGTCTTGGATCCCGGATAACTTCGAGCGAGGAGTTAATCTTGACATAGTCCCGTTCATGGCGGCTATCATGCTTTCGCCGGACGAACCGAATTTGCAAAGTTCAATGCGGTGCCGCACTATGCATACCTCAAGCTCAAGATGCTAGGCCCTCGAGGAGTCATTACGATCAACGGAAACACCGAACACTCTCTCCGAACGGAGGTGCATACAGCGGCTCTCGCAGCAGAAGTACAAAGCAGCCTCTTAAGGCAATTCTCGAGTCTGGCTATTAAGCGGCCGGACACCGTCAAGCGTGCCCGGAGTAACCTACAACAAGATCACCTGCCACGTTCTGAGCACGCGTAGCAATGCGGCCCCAACCCCAGCCCTCGCAAAATCACGAGACCAGTACTACGCGTACATAACTACGCTCTGGAGATACCATGGGCATAGGGGTAGGGGCACGACCATGGCATGCCTGGAGAGCGGCTCAACCTCACCAGGGGCTCCCAATTGTGTCATTCTTTTTTTTCTTATTCGCTGGAATCGGTTTTCCAGAAGCCTTGTCTGGCAGTAGACTTGCCGAACTCACGATGCAACTGCCAGCGAAGCAGAAAAGCTACGTCGAGTGTCCAGGTGGTCTCTATTACGAGCAGTATACCTGTTTTACATACCATCTCGCAGCCTACCCCTGGAGGGGGACATGTTAAATAGTCCCATCCCCTGCTTATTGCACTATTTGTATCATTCTGCTTTCATTGCAGTATCTTTTGAATAAGTAATGCATCGCTTTTTGCCTATTATTGCATTCCTTTTTTTATCTATATATGTTCACTTATGACATGTTGCATCCGTACGCTTTGGTACGGCCAAATACACCAGGGGCTTAAGTACCCCAAAATATGGTGTGATAAGTCCGAACACTTTAACAAGTGCGGCACCCTGAACTTATAGCATTATATGCATCGGCTCCGAATCATGTCTTGGGTCAATAGTTGGGTTTGCCCGGCTCCCATGTTTTGGTACCTTACATTCCGTTATATCGGCTAAGGTAGCGCTGGGAGAACCAATGCGATTGTGCCCCGGTTGAGCTGGGTTGAGCACCTCAGTGGAGAAAGCTAAAACTGACTGTCATGATAGGGCAAGAGCCAGTCGCTGTTCGAGAGGTTTTTCGAGTCCCTAAAGACTTATGCTGCTTAGAGCGAGGAGTCAGCTTTGTCCGGACCAGGCATGGATAGCGCCCCGAATTCGGTCTTCCGAACACTAGGGGCTTCGCTGAAATTTAAAATTATAGAATTCTATGGCTAAGTGGGAGTGTTCAAGCATTATAAGTCTGGTTGCCTCGTTCGGTGTGTTGAGCGCCTCCCTCGAAGGACCCAAAAATGGGAACAAGAGCGCTCAAGTTTATCCTGAACACCCCAGCACTTGTGGCATGGGGGCTGAAGCCAACGACTTGCCATCTCTCAAATTTGATAAACAGCCGCACAGAAGGTAAAATTTTAAATTCACAAGCGTTGCTTAGCACACATGAACAAAGTTTTCAGCGTACAGGATAACAAATGCGAGTCTACTCAAAAATTACATCTTTGGAGCATTCACCCGCTATAAGGCGGGCACCCTTCAGGACACCCTTATAGTACATTTCGGGCGTGCGATACTCCTTGCCCGGCGGTGGCGCATCCGTCACAAGCTTCTCGGCGTCCATCTTGCCCCAGTGCACTTTAGCGCAGGCAAGGGCCCGACGGGCACCTTCAATGCAGACGGAACACTTGATGACTTCAATCCATGCACAGGCGTCCACAAGCCGCCGCACCAGACCGAAGTAGCTCCCAGGCATGGCTTCTTTAGGCCACAGCCGAACTATGAGGCCCTTCATGGCCTGTTCGGCCACCTTGTGGAGCTCGACCGGCTGCTTCAGCTGGTTGCTCGGGGGCACCAGATGTCCGGCCTCAGCATGCTGAGACCAGAATACCTTCTCCGTCAAGCTCCCTTCCTCGGCCCGGTAGAATGCGGTAGCGTTGGCACACTGCAGGGCAGATCTGCGAATGCTCCTGGAGAGCTCCGGATTCGGGTAAGTAACCAGTAATTCACTTTCACGTGCTTGCTTTGCATGAAGAATGCCTTACCCGCTGCTATCTTCTTTATTGCCTTAATTTCCTGAAGGGCTTTTTGGGCTTCGGCCTTAGCGGCTTTGGCACTCTCAAGATCCGAGGCAAGCTCGGACTCTCTAGTCTTCGAGTCACGCTCCAAACTCTCGTGTTTTTCCACGAGAGCCTAGAGCTCTTGCCGCACCTCCGCCACCCGCGCCTCCTGCTTCTCTCGCTCGGTGTGTTCCGCGGCTGCATTGCTTTCGGCCTTGGACACCGCTTCCTTCAGGGTCGCCACCTTGTTCGTGGCCCCAGCGATACTCACGTTATTCCTGTCATTTTTTGCAACCAAATCCTTTCTATAAGGTATTACTCTAATAAGGTATTACTTACCTTCCTTGTCCTCGAGCTGCTTCTTGGCACGTCCGAGCTCGTTCTCGGACCGCTCGAGGCTCTGCTTCAATACATTGACCTCCGCAGTTAGTGCGGCAGAAGTCAGCAGCGTAGCCTGCATTCCCATATTGACATGCTTATGTTAGACTCCTGCGTATATCTTTTTAGATCCTCAGTTCGGCTTTTCTTTCCGAACACCAAACTGAGCATCAGGGGCTACTGTCTATGCGGTACTATTTTTACATATCTTAATTACATACCTCAAAGCTTTGTTAGAAGGCTGATGCAGCTTCATCGAGACGCTCTTGGCGGATGAACTTCTCGGATCACAGCACTCATAACAAAGGCGGTGCTCCTCATCGATGGAGGCGCTGTTAAGCGCCCCAAGAAGTTAGCCGGCGCCCCGGTTGGGCGGAGGTCACCAGCGTCGCAGATGTCGCCCTTCTTACTGAAGGGCGTCATGCCGGACTCGGAACCACTAAAGGTTCGGTGCGAGTCCGCCGAGGCGAACTTCAGAACCCTTCGGGGGTTGATCCCCCTCGTGCCCAAAGTCCGGGAGGTTGCCTTGCGGCACCTCCGGGACCTCCTCCTCCTCCTGGCCGGGCCCCTTTTGGGACTCCACCGCGGCGTCGTCTGCATCACGGGGGGAGGAGGCAGTCGGAAGTGAAGTGCTATTCACATCCGACGAATTCAGGGAGCCGCTCGACGAAGCGGGAAGCTCGTCCTTGGGCGGGCTACATGGTTGTATTCAGCGTTAGAAGACACTACACGACAAAGGAAAAATCATGAGTTATTCTGGAATCCATACACTTACAATCTTGCCAGGGGCTTGGCCCTCGAGGGCCACTCCTCTTCGTCGTCGTCGGTGTTGGTGGAACAGTCCGGAGGAAGGGTCCTTCCCTTCTTGGACCCTCCGGCCTCCCCAGTTGGGGAGGCCTTCCTTTTCTTATCTCCCCCCGCTGGGGGAGAGGCCTCTTTTTTCTCCTCCTTGTCTTCACGGGAGGAGTCCACCTCGGAGTCATCGGACGATGAGTCCGATAACACCTGATGCCGGGAACTCTTTCGGGTTCCCGTGGCCTTCTTTCCGGCACCACGTAAGGCGCCGGAGCCAGCAGCCCCGTTAATTGGGCGTCCGCTGGGTCTTCTGGCAAGGGAGCCAAACAGTTAACCTGCCCGGACTTCTGCTGCCAGGCCCATCAAAGGTAAGGGAGTTTAGATCCCACATAGAGTCAAACTATGGAAAATAAGCATCCTGTAAAGGGTAAAATAGCTTACATCGCCGGCTTGACACTGCGAGCTGAATCCGCGATCTTCGGTAGCGGATGCAGGGGCCTCGGCGCCCTTGAACAGCACCTTCCAGGCATCCTCGTACGTAGTGTCGAAGAGCCTGCTCAAGGTTTGGTGCTTTGCCGGATCAAACTCCCACAAGTTGAAGGCCCGTTGTTGGCACGAGAGGATCCGGCGGACGAGCATGACCTGGACCAAATTGACGAGCTTGATCTTCTTGTTCACGAGGTTTTGGACGTAGGTTTGGAGTCCGATCACCTCTTCCAAGTCACCCCATGTCAGGCCCTTCTCTTTCCAGGAGGTGAGCCATGTGGGGACGCCAGATCTGAATTCGAGGGCCGCTGCCCATTCAGGGTCACGTGGCTCGGTGATGTAGAACCACCCCGATTGCCACCCTTTTATGGTTTCCATGAAGGAGCCCTCGAGCCATATGACGTTGGGCATCTTGCCCACCATGGTGCCTCCGCACTCCGCCTGCTGGCCGCCCACTACCTTCGGCTTGACATTGATGGTCTTTAGCCATAAGCCGAAGTGGGGCTTGATGCGGAGGAAGGCCTCGCACACAACGATAAATGCTGAGAGGTTGAGGATGAAATTCGAGGCCAGATCATGGAAATCCAGGCCGTAGTAGAACATGAGTCCCCGGACAAATGGGTGGAGTGGGAAGCCCAGTCCGCGGAGGAAATGGGGAAGGAACACCACCCTCTCATGGGGCCTGGGGGTAGGGACGAGCTGCCCCTCGTCGAGAAGCCGGTGCGCAATGTCGTTGTGTAGGTATCCGGCTTTCCTCAACCTCTTGATGTGCCCCTCCATGACGGAGGAGGCCATCCACTTGCCTCCCGCTCCGGACATGGCTGGGGAAGGTTGAGGCGAGATGTGCAAACTTGGGCGCTGGAGCTCGAGTACGCGGAAATGGATAAGCAAAGGAGGAAGAAGGCGTAGGTAAAAAAGTGGATCCTTATCCCCTTATATGGACAGACGAAACTATGCATCCCCACCAGCCTGGTAAAACTCGCTTATCCCCCAAGCGCCGTAATCAATGGCGCGGTTGGGTTACCCATGCCCGTATTGATGAGAATCCCGGAATAAGGGGACACGATCTCTGCTTTGACAAGACGTGCCAAGGAAACCGCTTCACTAAACGCGCTGAAGTGGAACAGTAAAAACGATTTGAATAAAGGCCTGGACGTGGTGTGATGTCACACCACGGAATACATCAGCAGATTGAACTTGTGTAAATGTTATTCTCTCTATGGTGGTATGTGGAATTTATTTTGCAGAGCCGGACACTATCCTTGTGTTCAAAATCTTCTATGAAGAATTCAGAAGAGGAACCCGCCTTGCAATGCCAAAGACAATATGCACGCCGGACTCATCATCATTGAAGCTTGGTTCAGGGGCTACTGAGGGAGTCCTGGACTAGGGGGTGTCCGGATAGCCGAACTATCATCTTTGGCCAGACTCCTAGACTATGAAGATACAAGATTGAAGACTTCGTCCCGTGTCCGGATGGGACTTTCCTTGGCGTGGAAGGCAAGCTTGGCGATACGGATATGTAGATCTCCTACCATTGTAACCGACTCTGTGTAACCCTAGCCCTCTCCAGTGTCTATATAAACCGGAGGGTTTTAGTCCATAGGACGAACAACAATCATACCATTGGCTAGCTTCTAGGGTTTAGCCTCATTGATCTTGTGGTAGATCTACTCTTGTACTACCCATATCATTAATATCAATCAAGCAGGAGAAGGGTTTTACCTCCACCGAGGGCCCGAACCTGGGTAAAAACATTGTGTCCCTTGTCTCCTATTACCATCCACCTAGACGCACAGTTCGGGACCCCCTACCCGAGATCCACCGGTTTTGACACCGACAATGGTGTCAAGGGCCCTTTTGCCGGCCCCTTATGAAAACCTATTCATTAATCTTCTCAAAGGATCACACACCAAGGCAAAAAGCAGCGCAGACGTACGGCAGAGTACCTAAAGGATCTTTCAAAGATCACCTCTTCCCCTTTTAGTACCTGTACACTGCTTTCCCTGTCTCTCGGCATGCAAAATAGCCTTGATGCTTATAGCATTATCTGTACAAATACATTTTGATGTATCAATCAGACTATAATGGAAACCATTTTTCGCCCACACTATTCGTTACTAGCTTATTTCCTAAATCTGTATTCCTTCCTCTCTTTTGTCTGATTGTCATGTACACCTCGGCATGACCTAAATCGCCAGGGGCTCCATTCAGCCACGTACATTTCTTAAATATACCATAAGTCCGAACACTTTTACAGTACAATTCGGTGTCCCGAATCTAGCATTATATGCATCGGCTCAGAATCATGTCTTGGGTCAATAGTTCGGTTGCCTGGCTCCTGTGGTTACTACCTTACGTTCCGATTGTTCGGCTAAGGAAGTAAAGGGAGAACTACTACGATTGTGTTTCTAGTTAGCCAGATAAACACCTCAGCAGAGAAAGGCGAAAACGGACTGTCATGATGCGGCGAGAGTTGGTCAGCTATTCGGTGGCTCAGTATAAATCTCTTGCGATTTTTTCTGTGTCACACGAAGGACTGGTTTTTACCTGGTCAGGTGTCTACAACACCCAAGTTCGGATCACGGAACAATACTAGGGGCTGCGCCTACAATCTTATTGTCAAACTCCTATGGATAAGTGAGAGTGATAAAGCCGCATAGTTTGATTGCCAGGTTCGCCGCACTAGCACCTCCTTCAAGGACCAAGTCGTTGGGTTAAGTGTGTTTTTGAGCTATTCCGAACACCCTCGTAGTATCTACGTGAGGGGCTGATGCCGACGACTAGCCAACTCTCAGATTTAATAAAATGACTGCAACGGAGGATAAATAATTTCAGATGGAACAAGACTAAAATTATACAAACTCCTTGTTTTCATTATACAAAGTTTGGGCAGCACAGCATTCATTCAAAAAATATGTCCTTCAAACACAGGCCCTTTATAATACGGGATCCTTCAAGGACGTCATTGAAGTATCGCTCCGGCGTATGATGCTCCTTGCCCGCGGGCGGTCCCTCGGTTGCAAGACTGGTGGCATTCATCTTCGCCCACTGCACCTTGACATGGGCGAAGGCCATCCGGGAACCTTCGATAAAGACTGACCGTTTTATAGCATCAAGTCGTGGGCAGGCATCGACTAGTTACTTTTCAAGCCCAAAGTAGCTACTAAGTATGGGTTCGGCTGGCCAAAGACGGACTATGACATCCTTCATGGCCAGTTCGGCCACCCAATGTAGCTCAGTCAGCTATTTCAGCTAATCATTAGGGGCACAGGATGCTCTGGCGCAAGGTACTGCGACCAGAATAGCTTCTCTGTTGAGCTCCCCTCTTCGGCTCGGAAGAAATCTGCAGCATCTGTAAGACTTCGGGGCAGATCCGTGAAGGCCCCTGGAGAAGTCCAAATACGTGTCAGTAAGGTGTACTTTCTCTTTATGAATTTGTTCAGCATATTAAAGGCGTTACTGGTCGTGATCTGCTTGGCTTCTCAGATCTCCTGACAGGCGCCTTGGGCTTCAACCCGGGCCTCCTTTGCACTTTGGAGTGTCGTAGGAAGTTCGGAGTCTCGATCCAACACCTTGTGCTCCAAAGACTCACATTTGCTAATAGCATCCATGAGCTCTTGTTGGACTTCATCCAACCTTGCTTCATGTTTCCGGCGGGCGGCTCGCTCCTCGTCTGCCTCCTTCTTGGCCTCAGCCAGAGCACTCTTGAGGGCCTCGACCTCAGACGTGTCACCTATGAGCGTAATCATAAAGCTCATTTAGATATGAAATTGGAACTCATATCATTTCAGATATGCTTCGGTATCGCATACCTTGTTTTGCCTTCAACTTCCGCTTTAGTTCGGAGACCTTGGCAGCATGCGAGGTTGCTGCTAGCTTCGTAGCCTGTTCATCCAAGAAGACATATATGTTAGTTCATGTGAAGTGTTATTCGATCCTCCGTTCGGCCTTTCTTCGCGAACACCGAACAGAGTCTCAGGGGCTACTATCTATACATAGGCATTCCTTTTGCAAATAGCCAAAAATTATATTATGTCACATACCTCAAAGCCTGCTAAAAGGCTGGTATAAGCTTCTCCGATCCACTCTTAGTGGACCGAACCTTTGCAACCACCGTACCCATAAGGGAACGGTGTTCCTCCACAATGGAAGCACTCTGAAGCGCTTCTACCAGAGTTTTCGGCGCCTCCGGATTGAGAGAGGATGCCGGTGGAGATGGCGCGCCCCTTCTCCTGAAGGAGGCTGCTGGCCCGATTCCGGAGCCGTATGGGTCTCCGGAATAATATTGGGTTGACGGACGAATTGAGCATGGCCCCCGTCACCGGTCTCTATGGGGGTTGATTTCCCCCTCTCTTCGGTGATAGAGGTATTACCCTCCGTCGCCACCTTCATGGCCTCCCGCACCTCCCTGTGGCTTGGAGAGGTTCTTCGGGACAACAATTTGGTGTTGTCTGTAGCGATGGGTGGCGAGACCTGCGGAGACGAATAGCTCTCCATCGTGTTTGGCCCCAGCGAGTTCCCAGATGACGACGATCGTTGGGGGAGATCGCGAGCCGGACTGCAATGCACAATTTAGTGTGTTAAAATAATAAGGCACAAATTTGGATATATGTACGGTGTCTTCGGACACTTACGATCCGGCCAAGGGCTTCGGCCTGGGGTTCCACTCAGGGATGGCATCGGCATCCGCTTCGAAATCATCCGAAAGGGAGGGTTTCCCCTTCTTGGTCGCCTCCGCCTCTAGATCCGCGGAAGCCGCCCTTCTCTTCTTCCCCCCTTGTGGGGAGAATTTCTCTCTTCCTCCTCTACATCTTCGTCATGAGAGGAGGAGGTCTCGGTATCTTCGGACATAATGTCCGAAGTGCCCTTACAACGGAGTCTGCCTCTAGCCTCATTGCCTTTCTTGTTGGCCTTCTTCTCCGGCGCCTGATACGGCGCCGAAACCAGCATGTTCGTCAACAAAGGGATAGCTGGGTCTTCGAGCAACGGAGCTAGACATTTGATTTGCTCCGCCTTCTTTGTCCAGCCCTGTGGGAGTAACGGAAAGTTCAATATACTCCTCGGATTTGCAAATTAAAGTCATCATAAAACTTATGGGAGTATCCGGACGAGCGCAATCAAGGTCGCGGTCTTCGGTCCTTTCCGGCCACGACTTTTGAGCCTTGAAGAGCAGCTTCCAAATATCTTCGTGCGTCATGCCGAAGAACCACTGCAGGGTCCGAGGACCGGCCGGGTCGAATTCCCACATATGTTGGGTCCTGCATTGAGAAGGGAGAATCTGGCGAAAAAGCATCACCTGGATCACGCTGGCAAGGCTAGTGTTCTTGTATATCATGCCCTTGACACGGCTCTCCAGCATCGTCACCTCGTCAGGCGACTCCAAATCTAGGCCCTTATTGAGCCAGGATGTAAGCCGCATCGGGAGCCCGGGACTTGAACTCAGGAGCGGCGGCCCATGTGGTATAGCGGGGTTTCGTGATATAGAACCACCCCTGCTGCCATCCCTTGACGGACTCCACGAAGGTTCCCTTTGTCCAGGTGACGTTGGGGAGTTTGCTCACCATGGCGCCACCGCACTCCACGTGTTGGCCTTCGAACACCTTCGGCTTCACATTGAAGACCTTGAGCCATAGGCCGAAGTGGGGAGGGACACAGAGGAATGCCTCACACACGACGATAAACGCCGAAAGGTTGAGGAAGGAATTTATGACTAGATCATGAAAATCTAGCCCATAGTAAAACATAAGACTGCGGACGAAAGGATGGAGGGGAAACCCTAGTCCGCGAAGGAAATGGGGGATGAACACTACCCTCTCATTAGGCTTCGGAGTGGGAATGATCTGCTTTTTAGCAGGGAGCTGGTGGATTATATCCGCGCTAGGTACCCAGCTTCCCGGAGCTCCTTGATGTTCTCCTCTGTAACAGAGGAAGCCATCCACTTGCCCTGCGCTCCAGATCTGGACATGGCTGGGGTGTTTGGTGGCAATGGAAAAGATTGGGACTTGGGCGCTGGAGCTCGAATGGCGGATGGGCTGAGGAAGAAGAAGGCGTGGGGTAAATAGATAGATCCTTATCTTCTTATAGAGGTAGTGGATGTCAAGCGCCCTCTCGCAAGCCTTAAATCTCTCCTATTCCCAAGGGGACGTGTGAACAGCACGGTTGGATTACCCAAACCCCTATTGATGAGAATCCCGTGATAAGGGGATGCGATCTCTGCTTTGAGAAGACGTGCCTATGGACGTGCCTTGAAACACGAAGCGAAGGCTGTGAAATGGTTCAGCATAATAACAAGGCCAAGACATAACACCTCGCCAGAAAAATCGCCTATGAACGTGACTTATTTCGTTTCGAATATTTTCCCTTTCAGCTTAAGGCTGTAAATATTTAACAGAACCGGATACATCTATTTTGCGTGGAGGACTACATTGGAGTATTCGGAGAAGGAACCTGCCTTGCAATGCCGAACACAATCTGCGCGCTGAATACATCGTCATTGAAGCCCAGTTTAGGGACTACTGAGGGAGTTCTGGACTATGGGGTCCTCGGGGAGCCGGCCTATGTGACATGGACTGGACTGATGGGCCGTGAAGATACGAGACAAAAGGTTTTCTCCCGTGTCCGGATGGGACTCTCCTTTGCGTGGACGGCAAGCTTGGCGTCCGGATGTGTAGTTTCCTTCCTCTACAAACCGACTTTGTATAACACTAGTCACCTCTGGTGCTTATATAAACCGGAGGCTTTAGTCCTTAGGGGCAATCCCAATAATACAGGCTAGACATCTAGGGTTTAACCATTATGATCTTTAGGTAAACCAACTCTTGTAACCCTTATACTCGTCAAAGTCAATCAAGCAGGAAGTAGGGTATTACCTCCATTAAGAGGGCCCGAACCTGAGTAAGCATCATGTCCCCTGCCTCCTGCTACCTTTGATCCTTAGACGCATAGTTCGGGACCCCCTACCCAAGATCTGCGGGTTTTGACACCGACATTGGTGCTTTCATGAGAGTTCCACTGTGTCATCACCAGAAGGCTCGATGGCTCCATCAACCATCCACAACAATACTGCCTTGGGGGAGACTTTTCTCCCAGGAAAAATCTTTGTATTCGGCGGCTTCGCACTACGTGCCAATTTGATTGGCCATCCAGAGTAGATCAGCTACGCCCATGGTCATCAGATCTGTTTTGGAAACCTAAACTATGTCGAGACCCTGCCTCCTATTACCTTTGATCCTTAGACACACAGTTCGGGACCCCCTACCCGAGATCTTCCGTTTTGACACCGATAGACGCGCTTCCCTGAATTAACGTTGTGAAACGCTCGACTTGTACAGAAGGTGCTCGGATGGCCTTCGCTCGCGTCAAGGTTCAATGGGCGAAGATGAAGGCCACCAAAATTGCAACTGTAGGGCCGCCTGAAGGCAAGGACCACCAGAGGCCAGAGAGGTACTTCAGCGAGGTCCTCGAGGGAGCCCGCATTGTAGAGGGTCAGTGCTCAAATGATATCATATTTGAGTAGTGGAGTTCGGTTTGCAAAGACCATGTAAGGAACTCATCATGTGAAATATTTATGCTTGCGCTTTATGATATTGTTAGTTTATCCTCCTGTTTGGCTGTTTATTTTATAAGTCCGAAAGTTTACCAGTCATCGGCTTCTGCCCCATGTAAATATTACAGGGGTATTCGAGAATGTGTGTCTGCACTTTATCCAATGTCTTGGTCCTATATAGGAGGTGTCGGTGTCAAAACCGGCGGATCTCGGGTAGGTGGTCCCGATCTGTCCATCTAAGGCTAATCGTAACAGGAGGCAAGGGACACGATATTTTACCCAGGTTCGGGCCCTGTCGATGGAGGTAAAAGCCTACTTCCTGTTTGATTGATCTTGATGATATGCGTATTACAAGAGTTGATCTACCACGAGATCGTAGAGGCTTGATACGTCTCCAATGTATCTATAATTTTCGATTGCTCCATGCTACTTTATCTACTGTTTTGGACTATATTGGGCTTTATTTTCCACTTTTATATTATTTTTGGGACTAACCTATTACCGGAGGCCCAACCCAGAATTGCTGTTTTTTGCCTATTTTCGGTGTTTCAAGAAGCAGAATATCAAACGGAGTCAAACGGAATGAAACCTTCGGGAGCGTGATTTTCTCACGAGCGTGATCCAGAGACTTGGACCCAACTCCAAGAAGTGTCGAGGCGGTCACGAGGTGGGGCGCCCCTGGCGCGCCCCTACCTCGTGGGCCCCTGTTGCTCCACCGACGTACTCCTTCCTCCTATATATACCTACGCACCCCAAGCGATCGAACATGAGCCAAAACCTAATTCCACCACCGCAACCTTACGTATCCACGAGATCCCATCTTGGGGCCTGTTAGGAGCTCACGAGGGGGCATCCACCATGGAGGGCTTCTACATCAACACCATAGCCCCTCCGATGAAGTGTGAGTAGTTTACTTCAGACCTTCGGGTCCATAGCTAGTAGCTAGATGGCTTCTTCTCTCTTTTTGGATCTCAATACAATGTTCTCCCCCTCTCTCGTGGAGATCTATTCAATGTAATCTTCTTTTTGCGGTGTGTTTGTTGAGACCGATGGATTGTGGGTTTATGATCCAGTATTATCTATGGAAAATATTTGAATCTTCTCTGAATTCTTTTATGTATGATTGAGTTATCTTTGCAAGTCTCTTCGAATTATCCTTTTTGGTTTGGCCAACTAGATTGGTAGTTCTTGCAATGGGCGAAGTGCTTAGCTTTGGGTTCAATCTTGTGTTGTCCTTACCCAGTGACAGAAAGGGTTGCAAGGCACGTATTGTATTGTTGCCATCAAGGATAACAAGATGGGGTTTTTATCATATTGCATGAATTTATCCCTCTACATCATGTCATCTTGCTTAAAGCATTACTCTATTTTTAACTTAAAACTCTAGATGCATCTTTGGATAGCGGTCGATGAGTGGAGTAATAGTAGTAGATCTTGAGAATCGTTCGATCTACTTGTCTCGGACGTGATGCCTATATACATGATCATAACCTAGATATAATCATAACTATGCTCAATTCTGTCAATTGCTCAACAATAATTTGTTCACCCACCCTAGAATATCTATGCTTTTGGGAGAAGCCACTAGTGAAACCTATGGCCCCCGGGTCTATTCTCATCATATCAATCTCTATCGCTTTATTTACTTGCTTTGCTTTTATTTTGCTTTTTACTATTTGCGTTACATCTATCTATCAAAAATACCAAAAATATTATTTATCATCTCTATCAGATCTCATTCTCGTAAGTGACCGTGAAGGGATTGACAACCCCTAATCGCGTTGGTTGCGAGTAGCTATCGTTTTGTGTAGGTACGAGGGACTTGTGCGTGGTCTCCTACTGGATTGATACCTTGGTTCTCAAAAACTGAGGGAAATACTTACGCTGCTTTGCTGCATCATCCTCTCCTCTTCGGGAAAATCCAACCCAGTGCTCAAGAGGTAGCAAGAAGAATTTCTGGCGCCGTTGCAGGGGAGGCTCACGCAAGCAAGTCAACAAAACCAAGTACCCATCACAATCCATATCTCTCGCATTACATTATTAGCCATTTGCCTCTCGTTTTCCTCTCCCCCACTTCACCCTTGCCGTTTTATTTGCCCTCTCTTTCACAATCTCTTCTCTCTTTTGCTTGCCCTTTCGTTTGCTCGTTTGGTTGGATGATGCTAATTTATTGCTAAACAAAGAACCTAAGATCTATGGACCCTCATCCGCTTGCTAATCTTTTTAAGAGATCCAATTATGATGAATTGATTGCTAGTGAGTTTTGTGCACTAGATTATCTTTATGAAGTTTTGCTTGAAATTCGTGAATCTGAAAATTATGATGAAAAATTCATGAAGAGATTCACGATAACTCCTTGAATAAAAAGCATGATTGCAATGATTCTCTTGATGTCAATTGTGCTAATAATATGCAAAACCCTAAGCTTGGGGATGCTAGTTTTGCTATGTCTACTATTTGTTGCAATGATCACGATTGGGGTGATTTTTCTTATGATCTTGAAAATTTATTTAATCCCCATGATGAATATGAGATTGATAATATTGTTTGTAATGATATTGAAAGTGGGTTTGGAAGAGTGTCAACTTTAGATCCCACATATTTGGAGAATGTTCAATCTTATGAAATTTTTGATAAAAGTGGGTTTGGAGAGGTCATGACTTTAGTTAATGTTAATCCCACTATTTTGGAAGAGTGTCCACTTTTCATGCATGTGGATCGTGTTGAAAATATTTTATATGATAGTTATATTGTTGAATTTGCTTATGATCCCACATGTAATTATTATGAGAGAGGAAAATATGGTTGTAGAAATTTTCATGATAATAAATTACCTCTCGTTATGTTGAGATTGCTATTGTTTTTTTCTGCTTCCTTGCATATGCTAGATTTTGCTTGCTATGATAATTTGTTTGCCTATAAGATGCCTATGCATAGTAAGTATGTTAGAATTAGGTGTGTTTGTCACGTGTTTTATGATGCTCTCTTTGCGCTTCAATTCTTGTCTTTTATGTGAGCATCATCGAAATCTCAATGCCTAGCTAGGGGCGTTAAACGATAGCGCTTGTTGGGAGGCAACCCAATTTTATTTTGTGTTTTTTGTTTCTTATTCTGTTTAGGAATAAATAATCCATCTAGCTTCTGTTTGGATGTGGTTTTATCTTTTAATTAGTGTTTCTGCCAAGTAGAACCTATAGGATAACCTACGATGATAGTTGATTTGATTCTGCTGAAAAACAGAAACTTTGCACGCACGAATATAATTTTGTTAAATCACAGGAACGTGCTTTTGCATTGATTCTTTTTGCTTCTGATCAATAAACAAATTTTCCAGGACTTCCTATTTTGGTAGAATTTTTAGAGTTCCATAAGTTTGCATTAGTTACAGATTGCTACAGACTGTTCTGTTTTTGACAGATTCTGTTTTGCGTGTGTTGTTTGCTTATTTTGATGAATCTATGGCTAGTAAATTAGTTTATAATCCATAGAGAAGTTGGAATACAGTAGGTCAATATAAATAAAGAATGAGTTCATTACAGTACCTTGAAGTAGTCTTTTGTTTTCTTTCTCTAACGGAGGTCACGAGATTTCTGTTGAGTTTTGTGTTGTGAAGTTTTCAAGTTTTGGGTGAATTCTTTTGATGGATTATGGAACAAGGAGTGGCAAGAGCCTAAGCTTGGGGATGCCCATGGCACCCCCAAGATAATCCAAGGACACCAAAAATTCAAAGCTTGGGGATGCCCCGGAAGGCATCCCCTCTTTTGTCCACTTCCATCGGTAATTTACTTGGAGCTATATTTTTATTCACCACATGATATGTGTTTTGCTTGGAGCGTCTTGTATTATTTGCGTCTTTGCTTGTTAGTCTACCACAATCATCCTTGCTGTACACACCTTTTGAGAGAGCCATACATGAGTTGGAATTTGTTAGAATACTCTTTGTGCTTCACTTATATCTTTTGAGCTTGATAGTTTTGCTCATAGTGCTTCACTTATATCTTTTGAGCATGATAATTTCTGCTCCAGTGCTTCACTTAGATCTTTTAGAGAACGGTGGTGGATTTGTTTTAAAGAAACTATTGATCTCTCGTGCTTCTTAGATTATTTTGAGAGTCGTTAATAGCATGGTAATTTGCTTAATGTTAATATACTTGGTGTTCAAGATATGTGAAACTTTCTTTTGAGCGCATTGAATACTAAGATAAGTTTGATGCTTGATAATTGTTTTGAGATATGGAGGTGATATTATCAAAGACGTGCTAGTTGGGTAATTATGAATTCAAAGAATGCTTGTGTTGAAGTTTGCAAGTCTCGTAGCATGCACGTATGGTTAAAGTTGTGTGACAAATTTGAAACATGAAGTGTACCTGGCTTGTGCATCCTTATGAGTGCCGGTCGGGGACGAGCGATGGTCTTTTCCTACCAATCTATCCCCCTAGGAGCATGCGCGTAGTACTTGATTTTTGATGACTTCTAAATTTTTGCAATAAGTATATGATTTCTTTTGACTAATGTTGAGTCCATGGATTATACGCACTCTCACCTTTCCACCTTTGCTAGCCTCTTCGGTACCGTGCATTGCCCTTTCTCACCTTGAGAGTTGGCGCAAACTTCGCCGGTGCATCCAAACCCTGTGATAGGATACGCTCTATCATACATAAACCTCCTTTTATCTTCCTCAAAACAGCCACCGTACCTACCTATCATGGCATTTCCATAGCCATTCCGAGATATATTGCCATGCAACTTCCATCACCATCATCATGACATACATTACTTTTGTCATATTGCCATTGCATGATCATGTAGGTGACATCGTATTTGTGGCAAAGCCACCATGCATTATTTTCATACATGTCACTCTTGATTCATTGCACCATCCCGCATACATCACGGAGGCATTCATATAGAGTCATATCTTGTTCTAAGTTTCGAGTTGTAATCCTTATGTTGTAATCAATAGAAGTGTGATGATCATCATTATTAGAGCATTGCCCGAAAAAAGAGAAAGGCCAAAAGAAAAAAAGAAAGGCCCAAAAAAAGGGCAATGCTACTATCTCTTTTTCCACACTTGTGCTTCAAAGTAGCACCTTGTTCCTCATGTAGTGAGTCTCATATATTGTGCTTCAAAGTAGCACCTTGTTCTTCATGTAGTGAGTCCCATATCTTGTGCTTCAAAGTAGCACCTTGTTCTTCATGTAGTGAGTCTCATAAGTTGTCTTTTTATACTAGTGGGAATTTTTCATTATAGAACTTGGCTTGTATATTCCTACGATGGGCTTCCTCAAATGCCCTAGGTCTTCATGAGCAAGAGAGTTGGATGCACACCCACTAGTTTTCTTTTGTTGAGCATTCCTAGCTCTAGTGCATCCGTTGCATGCCAATCCCTACTCCTCATGTTGACATCAATTGATGGGCATCTCCATAGCCCATTGATTAGCCTCGTCAATATGAGACTTTCTCCTTTTTTGTCTTCTCCACACAATCCCCATCATCATATTCTATTCCACCCATAGTGCTATATCCATGGCTCACGCTCATGTATTGCGTGAAGGTTGAAAAAGTTTGAGATTATTTAAGTATGAAACAATTGCTTGGCTTGTCATCGGGGGTATAGAAGTTGGGAACATCTTTGTGTGACGAAAATGAAGCATAGCCTAACTATATGATTTTGTAGGGATGAACTTTCTTTTGCCATGTTATTTTGAGAAGACATGATTGCTTTGATTAGTATGCTTGAAGTATTATTATTTTTTATGTCAATATGAAATTTTGTCTTGAATCTTTTGGATCTGAATATTCATAACACAATTAAGAAGATTTACATTGAAATTATGCCAAAGTATCACTCCGCATCAAAAATTCTTTTTTATCATTTACCTACTCGAGGACGAGCAGGAATTAAGCTTGGGGATGCCTGATACGTCTCCAACGTATCTATAATTTTTGATTGCTCCATGCTACTTTATCTATTGTTTTGGACTATATTGGGCTTTATTTTCCACTTTATATTATTTTTGAGACTAACCTATTACCCCGAGGCCCGGCCCAGAATTGCTGTTTTTTTGCCTATTTCAGTGTTTCGAAGAAACAGAATATCAAACGGAGTCCAAACGGAATGAAACCTTCGGGAACGTGATTTTCTCACCGAACGTGATCCAGGAGACTTGGACCCTACTCCAAGAAGTGCCAGAGGTGGTCACAAGGGTGGAGGGCGCCCCCCTGGGCGCGCCCCCCTACCTGTGGGGCCCCTGTTGCTCCACCGACGTACTCGTTCCTCCTATATATACCTACGTATCCCCAAACGATCAGAACATGAGCCAAAAACCTAATTCCACCACCGTAACCTTCTGTATCCACGAGATCCCATCTTGGGGCCTGTTCCGGAGCTCCGCCGGAGGGGGCATCCACCATGGAGGGCTTCTACATCAACACCATAGCCCCTCCGATGAAGTGTGAGTAGTTTACTTCAGACCTTCGGGTCCATAGCTAGTAGCTAGATGGCTTCTTCTCTCTTTTTGGATCTCAATACAATGTTCTCCCCCTCTCTCGTGGAGATCTATTCGATGTAATCTTCTTTCTGCGGTGTGTTTGTTGAGACCGATGAATTGTGGGTTTATGATCCAGTATTATCTATGGAAAATATTTGAATCTTCTCTGAATTCTTTTATGTATGATTGAGTTATCTTTGCAAGTCTCTTCGAATTATCCTTTTTGGTTTGGCCAACTAGATTGGTAGTTCTTGCAATGGGAGAAGTGCTTAGCTTTGGGTTCAATCTTGCGGTGTCCTTACCCAGTGATAGAAAGGGTTGCAAGGCACGTATTGTATTGTTGCCATCGAGGATAACAAGATGGGGTTTTTATCATATTGCATGAATTTATCCCTCTACATCATGTCATCTTGCTTAAAGCATTACTCTATTTTTAACTTAATACTCTAGATGCATGCTGGATAGCGGTCGATGAGTGGAGTAATAGTAGTAGATGCAGAATCGTTTCGATCTACTTGTCTCGGACGTGATGCCTATATACATGATCATAACCTAGATATACTCATAACTATGCTCAATTTCGTCAATTGCTCAACAGTAATTTATTCACCCACCGTAGAATATCTATGCTTTTGAGAGAAGCCACTAGTGAAACCTATGGCCCCCGGGTCTATTCTCATCATATCAATCTCTATCGCTTTATTTACTTGCTTTGCTTTTACTTTGCTTTTTACTTTTTACTTTGCATCTATCTATCAAAAATACCAAAAATATTATTTATCATCTCTATCAGATCTCATTCTTGTAAGTGACCGTGAAGGGATTGAAAACCCCTAATCGCGTTGGTTGCGAGTAGCTATCATTTTGCGTAGGTACGAGGGACTTGTGCGTGGTCTCCTACTGGATTGATACCTTGGTTCTCAAAAACTGAGGGAAATACTTACGCTACTTTGCTGCATCATCCTCTCCTCTTCGGGGAAATCCAACGCAGTGCTGAAGAGGTAGCAAGGCTAAACCCTAGAAGCTAGCCTATGATGATTATGATTGTGTCTCTAAGGACTAAACCCTTCGGTTTATATAGACACCCGAAGGGGATAGGGTTTACACAGAGTCGGTTACAAAGAAGGAGATCTAACATCCGGATCACCAAGCTTGTCATCCACGCAAAGGAGAGTCCCATCCGGACACGGGACGAAGTCTTGAGTCTTGTATCTTCATGCTCCAATAGTCCGGCCAATGTATTTAGTCCGGCTGTCCGGATACCCCCTAATCCAGGACTCCCTCTGTAGCCCCTAAACCAGGCTTCAATGACGATGAGTCCGGCGCGTAGTTTGTCTTCGGCATTGCAAGGCGGGTTCCATCTTCGAATATTGAGGATTGTGTCCAGCTTTGCGAGATAATTTCCGCACACCACCGTAGAGAGCATAGCACTTCATAAATCTGATCGGCTGACAATTTTTTGTACGGTGTGCTCTTACGTCATGGCCTGGCCCAACACGAACCGGTTTTTCTTGGCCTGCCTCAATACGCATTGCGAGGCGGTTTTATTGGCACACCTTGCCAAAGCAGAGATCGTGATCCCCTTATCGCGGGTCTTCCATCAATACGGGCGCGTGCAACCCCACGACGCCTGTTGGTTTGACCTTTTTTTAGGTAAGTCCCAAGCGGTTATGCTGAGGACGCTTGATATTCACCCCCTTTATAGAGGGGTTGAGGCCTATCCCTCTTTTCTACCATGCTTGCGCCTTTTCGCATCTCGAGTCCCAACACCCGAAACCCAAGCTTAAGCACTTCGGATCTTCAATAATGTCCGGATCCAACCTTCTAGGCCGGTGGATGGCCTCCTCATCCTGAGAGGAGGACATTGCAGCTTGGAGTCGAGATGTCGACCACCGACATCAAGCACTGAGCTTCTGCTCGGGGCAGGTCATCCCTACTCCCGAGCTCAACGAGAGCGTCGTATTTGTTTCTCACTTCCTCCGCGGCTTAGGCTTCACCCTTGATCCCTTTGTGAGAGGGCACATGTTCTATTACGGGCTAGATTTTCATGATCTAGCTCCAGACGCCATCCTTCACGTCTCGTCATTCATCATCGTGTGCTAAGCTTTTCTCCACGTCACCCCGCACTTCAGCTTATGGCTCAGGACCTTCAATGTGAAGCCGAAGATGATTGAGGGGCGACATGCAGAGTGCGGAGGTGCTGTAATAAGTAGGAACACCGACGCCAGATGGCCAGAGGGCTCCTTCTCGGAGGTGTCCGGTCTATGGCAGCGGAGGTGGTTTTACGTCACGGCTCCTAGAGGCACAAAGTGGGCGGCTGCCCCCGACTTCCGTTCGGGCCCTCCACCTCAACTAGCGTTATGGGCCAATGTGGGACTGGATTGGGGGCCTGCTAATGATGTACCAACATTGCAGAGCCGCATTCGGGAGCTTCTTGAGAGGGACATTAGCCTTGTCAGCGCAATTCAGGTAATGCTAGTCCGACGGATCTTGCCCTGCAAACGCCGGCCTCTCCGGATGTGGGAATTCAATCCGGAAGGTCCGCGGACTATTGTGCACTTCTCCGGCATGACGCTCGAAGGGATGTGTAAGTTATTCTTCGGACCACAAGTAAAGTGTCCGGACACCGCCGAGGATGCGGGTCTGAGCTGCAACCGCCCAGATACCCGAGTAAGTAACCCAGAAACCGAACACTTCATTTATATTTATCATAATATTATTATGAAAACCATCCGCGACCAGGAATAGCTCAGCAAGGCGGAGAGAATCAGGTGTCCGGCGCCACTTCCCAAAGGCTCACCTAGTCCATCCATTGCCAAGATGCTTAGTCGTGTGCTAAGTCAAGTGCCTTCGGGGAAAGACAAAGGGGAGAACAGAGAAGCAGAACTTCACACATTGCACATCCAAACAGGGGGAATTGCTACCTCCGCAGAGGAGGATAGTCGGGGAGGGGAACCTAAGGTCTCCTCCCCTTGTGGGAAGAAAAGGTCCGCCTCCAAAGATTTGGAGACGGAGGTGCCCAAACAAGGGAAGAAAACTTCACCAGGGGGGCCTGCCCTGAAGGGCGTCCTTACTGCGCCATGCCCGCAAACGCGCCAGCCCTCAGCCGAGCTGTGAGTCAACCGTAAATACAAAGCTACTGCTTCCTCCTCCGAGAAAAATAACCAGGATCCATTCTTTGCAGTCCGGCTAGCAGCTCTTCTCGACAGAATTTGTCTTCGGGGGATCTCCTTCTGGAGATGATGGAGAGAGAAATCCCACCAACCTCTCCGCCTCATGGGGCGGGCGACCCCGAGGTGTCGTCACGGAGGAGTCCAGATTTGCCGAGGCCAGAAGCTAATACTTCGGCCGCTCTGAGCCCGAAGTGTTCAGCTCCCACGGGGGGCGATAAGAAGGGTCCGGCACAGTTCGGTGACTGGCCAGACACGCTGACGGGCCTTCTGGAGCGAGCTGCTCTCTCGGAGGATCACCATTCATTGATGAGCATGGTGCTTGGGAAGGTTTCATCTGCCACAAGCGGGCTGCATGAAGCTTTTACGAGCCTGCTCAGAGGCTTTGAGGTATGTAATGAAATACGTAATTTTTGATTATGGCGCACATGTTAGGTGTGCTCCATGTGGACAGTAGCCCCTGAGACTCTGATTGCCAGCCCTAGGAGGCAAATGGAGGATCACATTGTTGAATAATGATCGCATTGTATTCATGCGCAGGTGGCGAAGGATCCGACAGCCGACCAGTTCATTGAAGTCGTCGAACTGAGGAGGCAGATTGGAGTTGTGGATGCCGATATCACGCTTGTGAACGAGCGGCTTAACGAGTCGCAAAGTATGTGCTCTGCTTTCCTTATTTATAGGAAATATTAAGAGGAGTATAATGTTAATGTAATATGCTTTGGCTGTAGGCGGAGCTGCTGCCGTGGAGGCCCTGAGGGCGGAGCTTGCCCTGGCCAAGGATCAAGCCCGGGCTAGCAATGCGGCTGCCCTAAAGGCGGCCGAAGAGTTGAGAGCCGAACAGGCTACTCATCGCCAAAGCGAAGATAAATAGCTGAAATGGCTGTGGAGCTGAAAAATGCCGCCAACCGGTGTGAGCTCCTTGAAAAAGAGAATCGGGCTAATTCGGCTGACCTGAAGAAGGCCCTTGATGCGGCCAAGGAGACGCGTTCCGAAATTAGGGATGCGCGCGAGGAGCTTCGACAGGACGGAGAGATCACGGCTGGAAACCCCTATTTGTTGCGGATGAAGTTCTTAGATCCCAAGTACGCTCCTCTGGATCTGCGCTGGAGCCCTGCAAACGCGTATGCGGATCCGAAGAGTACGGCTGATGCGGCCAAGTTTTTCACGGATCAGAAAGATAATGAAGTGGAAAAGTTGTTCTGGTCGCAATTCAGTGCTCCAACGCGCCCGTTGCCATTGAGAGAGAGGATGGCTGCTGTGGTCGAGCTCCATAGGTTGTCCGGTATTGCAATGAGGTCTGTCATAGACCATCTATGGCCGAAGGGGCCAAAGCCGGACAATTATTTTGGTTTAGTGCAACAATTCCTTGGTGCCGTGTCGCGAATCAATGCCATGAAAAGGTCGGCGTGCATACAGGGTGCACGGATGGCTCTTGCCCGCGTTAAGGCGTATTGGATAGATATGGAGGCCACCATCATTGCGACCCAGAATCCGGCGGGAAGCTAGGATCCGACCAAGCACTACTTGGAGCAGGTAATAGAAGGTGCTTGTTTAATGGAGGCTCGGTGCTCGAAGAATGTCATGTTCGAGTGACAAATCGTTTTATTGTAAAAACAATTTTATTGTAACTATGGAGGCTATGTTTATACTTTTCGCCCGAAATTTCTATTGTGCCTCCTGTGCGGCCGTTTTATGTGTATATGTAATCTGAAAGTTAGCAGTCATTGGCTTCAGCCCCCACGCATACAATGCGGGGGTGTTCATGAAAATATGCGTAATCACACTTGATCCAACGTCTTGGTCCATTAAGGAGGTGATCACGCGTCGAACTAGGCAACCGGACTATATAGCTTTAACACTTTCACTTAGCCATAAGAGTTTGACGGTGGGGCTACTATGTAGCCCCTGGTACCTTTGCGTGCATCCAAATACGGGCACATGTGTACATGACCAAGAAACGGTCCATCGTTAATGCGGAGGAATCCAAAAGATTTTGATAAGTCTTCGAGTGGTTGAATAGTCTCTCGCTATATCATGACAGTCAGTTTTCGGCTTTCTCTACTGAGGTGCTCCTCCGGAATTACCAGGGCACAATCACAGTAGTTCTCCTTTGGCCACCTTAACCGATAAGAATGGAACGTAAGGTGGCAAACCCAGGAGCCGGGTGAGGGAGCCCTTGATTAGGGGGTATCAGGATAGCCGGACTGTATACATCGTCCGGACTATTGAAGCGTGAAGATACAAGACTAAATACTTCGGCCCGTGTCCGGATGGGACTCTCCTTTGCGTGGAAGACAAGCTTGGCGATCCGGATATTGTGTTTCCTTCCTTGTAACCGACTCCATGTAAACCCTAGCCCTCTCTGGTGTCTATATAAACCAGAGAGGTTGGTCCTTAGAAGGCCGATCATGATCATAATCATACCATCATAGGCTAGCTCTTAGGGTTTAGCCTCTACGATCTCGTGGTAGATCTACTCTTGTACTACTCATATCTTCAATATTAATCAAGCAGGAAGTAGGGTTTTAACTCCATCGAGAGGGCCCAAACCTGGGTAGACATTGTGTCCCTTGCTTCCTGTTACCATCAGCCTAGACGCACAGATCGGGACCCCCTACCCGAGATCCGCCGGTTTTGACACCGACATTGGTGCTTTCATTGAGAGTTCCTCTGTGTCATCGCTGCCGGGCTTGATGGCACCTTTAATCGTCAACAATTCGGTCCAGGGGAAGACTTTTCTCCCCGGACAGATCTTCGTGTTCAGCGGCTTCACACTGCGGGCCAATTCGCTTGGCCATCTCGAGCAGATCGATAGCTACACCCCCGGCCACCAGGTCAGGTTCGGAAACTTGAACTACACAACTGATATTCGCGGAGACTTGATCTTCGACAGATTTGGGCCTACGCCAGGAGCACCAAACTGTCATGACGAGCACGGCTTAAACCTGCTGTCGGACAAAGCTCGGGATATCACCCCTGTAGTAGCCCCGGATCTAAGTCTGGAGCAAGTTGCGTTGCCTAAGGACGGAGGGGTGGACCTTGCCCTGCAGGCCGCACACTCATCAGCGGTGGAGCCGAACACAGGTCTCACCTCTGTGGAGGCCTGTAACCCCGGGCCCCCGGACTCGTATCCGGTTGTTGGCTCCGTTCCGCTCACCCTCGAGCCAGCCGAGTCAGGCCGGGCTCCGGTAATGGAGTTTACCCCTGCGGACATCTTCCAGCACTCGCCCTTTGGCGACATGCTAAACTCATTAATGTCTCTCTCTTTGTCAGGAGGCTCTGGGCTGAACTATGTCCGGCTCGAGTGGGAAGCAGGCGACGAAGGAATTCGTTACCCACCCACCAACCACTTCATAGCCACGGTTGATGATTTAACCGACGTGCTTGACTTCGACTCCGAAGGCATCGACGGTATGGACGATGATGAAGGAGAAGATTCAGAATCTATGGGGTGCCGGACTTCCACCTCGTCAGACGACATATACATGGTGGATACGCCCAAGGAGGATGACGGTGACAATCCGGAAGATAAAACCCCCGGGGAAAAGCCAAAGCGACGGCGCAGACGCTGTTCCAAGTCCAGCAACAGTAAAAATAGCAATAAGAGCGCAAGAAGGATCGATACTCCGGTCAACCCCGAAGGCAGCAATGACCATATGGAACCAGCGATGGAGCAGGACGAGCCAGGTCACGCCGAACACAATTCGGAGCAGACGCCCGATGACAATGATCCGGAGGGACGAGTTCATCAAACCCCCCAGGACAAGAACATAGTCCGGACGACGATGCATTCGTCATTCCGGAAGAACATGTGAAACGAGATAACCTCCACAGAAAGCTTATGGCCACAACGAGAAGTCTAAAGAAGCAGAAGCAACGGCTCAAAGCCGCACAGGAAATGCTCAACCGCAGATGGAATAAAGTGCTAGACACTGAAGAAAGATATGGCGACGATTGCCATACAAAGAGCTATCCAAAACGCAAGCTACTACCAGAATTCGACAACAAGGCTGTTCTACCAAAGACTAATACGACCAGGAGGCCCAACGTACCGCTCCACAACTGCAACGGAACGGCCACCGACACCGCGCACGATCTACGTGAGCACCTGGATAAGAAGGCTGGCGCAGCTAGGTCCATCTACGGATCTAAAGGACACACCCCGGCGAGGGACTATGGTCACCAAAACGATTACGCTAATCAAATACCAGTTCAGAATAAACACCAAACACAACAACAGCCGACGGCATGCCACGGCACGTCCAGATACAGAGGGGCTGCTCACCCCCTGTGCTTCACTGAAGAAGTACTGGACCATGAATTCCCACAGGGCTTTAAACCTATGAACATAGAGACTTTATCCTGTATATACATATGGCTCGTGGGGATGACCTCCACGCCATTAAATACCTTCCCCTCAAACTAAAGGGACCAGCTCGTCACTGGTTGAAAAGCCTCCCCAAAAATTCAATTGGGAGTTGGGAGGAACTTGAGGATGCTTTGAGGGCCAATTTTCAAGGGACTTATGTCCGGCCTCTGGATGCGGACGACTTAAGCCACATAATCCAACCGCCCGGAGAGTCCGCCCACAAGCTTTGGAACAGATTCCTCACTAAGAAGAATCAAATTGTTGATTGTCCGGATGCCGAAGCCTTAGCGGCATTCAAACACAACATCCGCGATGAGTGGCTCGCCAGACACCTCGGCCAAGAAAAGCCAAGGACAATGGCAGCCCTAACAAGCCTTATGACCCGCTTTTGCACGGGTGAAGATAGCTCGCTAGCCCGTAAAGGCACCAGCGACCCCAGCACATCTGAAATAAGGGATGGCAACGGGAAGACACGGCGTAATAAAAGTAAACGCCAAAGCAAGGAAGAGAGCCTGGATAACACAACGGTTAATGCCGGATTCAGGGGCTCTCGACACGATCGAGAAAAGAAGCCATTTAAAAGGCGATAAGAGGATCGTCCGGCCTGAATAGAGTCCTAGACAGATTGTGCCAAATTCATGGCACCCCTGACAAACCTGCGAACCACACTCACAGAGAATGCTGGGTCTTCATGAAGGCTGGCAAATTAAATGTCGAACACAAGGGAAGGGAAACACCAAGTGAAGACGAGGATGAACCTCGCCAGCCAAACACTGGGGGATAGAAAAATTCCCGCCAGAGGTTAAAACAGTAAACATGATCCACGCGACTCACACATCCATGAGAAGGCACGAACGCGTGCATAGAGACGCGCTCGATATAGAGCCCATCATATCCACACCTAACTACTGGATGTCTCATCCGATCACCTTGGATCACTTGGACGGCCGAACTACTATTCGGCGCAGAGGATCAAAGGCCTTGGTGCTTGACCCAATAATCGATGGATACGTCTCAACCGTGTCCTCATGGATGGCGGCAGTAGTCTCAATTTAATATACGAGGACATTGTCCACAGGATGGGGATAAACCCATCCAGAATCAGACAAAGCAACACCGCCTTTGAAGGGGTGATACCAGGCGTTGAAGCCTACGGCAGGGGCTCCGTTGTACTGGAGGTAACATTTGGCTCCCCAGGCAATTCCAGAAGCGAAGAACTACACTTCACCATCGCACCCTTCCAAAGCGGCTATCATGCATTGCTTGGAAGAACAGCCTTCGCCCGCTTCAACGCATTACTGCACTATGGCTACCTTATACTCAAGATGCCCGGTCCACGTGGCGTCATCACCGTTAACGGAATCTCAGAGCGCTCTTCACGCGCAAAGGAACACGCGACGGCCCTAGCGGCCGGACTATAAGCGGCCTCCAATATCAAAAACATGACCGGTTGTTAAGACCACAAACACAGTTAGACGAGTCCGGTAGCCCGGATATAATCGAACCAGGGCACCTTATACCATGGGCTATAAATATTTAATAAAGCCCCACACTTGGCTCAACCTTATTGGCAGGCCAGTATCTTACACTTTTAATATCCATCACGTACTTACGTTGTACTCTCCTATGATGTTTCTTTTTCCACAGACAACGTTCGCGCGATACCCTTCCAGGATACAGCACAACGGAGACAAAGGCGCAGACGTGCAATAGGGCCCCATTCAACAAGTTTCTTTTTAATTTAAGCCCCTGTGTAAACCTTTTCTATTGCCTCTTGTTGTTTAATCATCCCATGGGTTCTATACCCATAGAGGATACTGCCGTTATCGGCATTTCGCCACGACAGATTAACGCACGTACCTGGAAACACAGGGTTTATAATGAATGGGCATTCTTGAGCCCATCATCTGTTATAAAGTCCGAATACCTTCAGGAGTGTTCGGCGTCACGAGTTTGGCCTTATATGCATCAGCTCCGAATCATGTCTTTGGTCAAATGTTGGGTTTGCCCGGCTCCTGGGTTTGCCGCCTTATATTCTGTTATTATCGGCTAAGGTGGCTATAGGTGAACTACTGCGATTGTGCCCTGGTTATTTCGGATGAGCACCTCAGTAGAGAAAGCCTAAAATTGACTGTCATGATACAGCGAGAGACTGATCAACCACTCGAAGACTCACCAGAATCTTTAGGATTCCTCCGCATTAACGAAGGGCCGTTTCCTGGTCACGTACATACGCGCCCGTATTCGGATGCACGCGAAGGTACCAGGGGCTACATAGTAGCCCCAACGTTAGACTCCCATGGCTAAGCGAAAGTGTTACAGCTATATAGTCCGGTTGCCTAGTTCGACGTGCAATCACCTCCTTAATGGACCAAGACGTTGGATCAAGTGTGATTAAGCATATTTTTTGAGAACACCCCCGCATTGTATGCATGGGGGCTGAAGCCAACGACTACTAACTTTCGGATTATATATATATATATATATATATATAAACGGCTGCACAGGGGACACAATCATATTTTTAGGCAAACAGTATAAATATAGCGTCATAATCAAAATATACATTGTTTTTACAATGATTCGACTCATCACTCGAATAAGACATTCTTCGAGCACTGTGCCTCTATTAGGCGGGCACCTTCTATGACCTGCGTCAAGTAGTGCTCGGCTAGATATTAGCCCCCCACCGGATCCTGGGTCTCTATAATGGTGGCCTCCATATCCGTCCAATAGGCTTTAACACGGGCAAGGGCCATCCGCGCACCCTCTATGCACGCCGACCTCCTCATGGTGTCTATCCGAGGCACGGCCCCAAGGAATTATTGCACCAAACCAAAGTAACTATCCGGCTTAGGCCCCTTCGGCCAAAGATGGTCTATAACAGACCGCATTGCAAGCCTGGACAACCTGTGAAGCTCCGCTACAGTAGGCCATCTTGTCACTTAACGGTGGCGGGCGAGTGGGAGTGAGGGAGTCCTGGACTAGGGGGTGTCCGGACAGCCGGACTATCATCGTCCGCCGGACTCCAAGACTACGAAGATACAAGATTGAAGACTACGTCCCGTGTCCGGATGGGACTTTCCTTGGCGTGGAAGGCAAGCTTGGCGATACGGATATGTAGATCTCCTACCATTGTAACCGACTCTGTGTAACCCTAGCTGAGGGAGTCCTGGACTAGGGGGTGTCCGGACAGCTGGACTATCATCGTCCGCCGGAATCCAAGACTACGAAGAAACAAGATTGAAGACTCCGTCCCGTATCCGGATGGGACTTTCCTTGGCGTGGAAGGCAAGCTTGGCGATACGGATATGTAGATCTCCTACCATTGTAACCGACTTTGTGTAACCCTAGCCCTCTCCGGTGTCTATATAAACTAGAGGGTTTTAGTCCATAGGACACAACATCCATTACAGCAATCATACCATAGGCTAACTTCTAGGGTTTGGCCTCTTTCACCTCGTGGTAGATCCACTCTTGTAATACACATCATCAATATTAATCAAGCAGGACGTAGGGTTTTACCTCCATCAAGAGGGCCCGAACCTGGGTAAAACATCGTGTCCCTTGTCTCCTGTTACCATCCGCCTAGGCGCACGATTCGGGACCCCCTACCGAGATCCGCGGTTTGACACCGACATTGGTGCTTTCATTGAGAGTTCCTCTTTGTCATCACCGATAGGCTCGATGGTTTCTTCAATCAACAACAACGCCGTCCAGGATGAGACTTTTCTCCCCGGATAGATCTTCATATTCGGCGGCTTCGCACTGCGGGCTAATTCACTTGGCCATCTGGAGCAGATCGAAGCTTCGCCCCGCCTTGGTCAGATTTGGAAGCCTAAACTTCACGGCGGACATCCGCGGAGACTTGACCTTCGATGGATCCGATCCGCATCCGAGCGTGCCGCACTGTCGCGATGGGCACGATTTAGCTCTGCCGCCGGACAGTGCCTTGGAGGCCGCACACGAATCCGCTCCGACCCATAGTTCAGAGCCGATCACGTAGATCGAGGACGAGTGGTTGGACACCGCCTCGGGAGCTGCAACATCCGCGGCGATGGAGCCGAACACTGACCTTGTCCCCTATAAAGCTCGTGACTCGGAGGTGCCGGACTCCCTGCCGGACTCCGAACCTCCTGCGCCCCTGCCAATCGAATCCGATTGGGCGCCGATCATGGAGTTCACCGCTGCGGACATCTTTCAGCACTCGCCCTTTGGCGACATTCTAAATTCGCTAAAGCATCTCTCGCTACCCGGAGATCCCTGGCCGGATTATGGCCAGAATGGTTGGGATGCGGACGACGAAGAAATTCAAAGCCCACCCACCTCCCACTTTGTAGCCACCGTCGACAATCTAACCGACATGCTAGACTATGACTCCGAAGACATCGACGGTATGGACGACGATGCCGGAGACGAACAAGAACCAGCGCCTACAGGGCACTGGAAGACCACCTCGTCATATGACATATATATGGTTGACACCCCAAAAGATGGGGACGGCGAAGAAGCAGCGAAGGCGATTCCTTAAAGAAACAGCCCAAGCGCCCGATGCGGTGGCGCCGCTCTAAATCCCGCCACAAGCAAGAATGGAGATTCGGCACGGAGATAATAACACCCCGAAAGTGCGAAGACAATCCCTCCGGCAAGATTGAGAGCGGGAGGATGCGAAGCAAGCCCTCATGAGAGAGCGGCGGAGCGAAGAGGTCGAGGATGATAATTACATACCTCCCTCCGGAGGCGAGGCAAGCCTCAGCGACAACGAATTAAATGCGTGCACGAGGATCCCGTCGAACAAGAGCGTTTTAAGCGCAGGCTTATCGCCACGGCAAATAGCCTAAAGAAAAAGCAGCAGCGACTTCAAGCTGATCAAGACCGCTGGCCGACAGATGGACTAAGGTCCTCGCGGCGAAGAGTATGAACTTCGAGCGTCCCTCAAGAGTTACCCAAAGCGTAAGTTGCTCCCCGATTAGAGGAAGAAGCATACATACCTTCATCACCAGCGCTGTCACGGCCGACCGACCACCCGTGGTCGCGACGAAGAGGCATCGGGCCCTCCACCAAGACCATACCCCGGCATCGCTCCAAAAGGATAAAGCCAAGAGGGAACGCGCCGGACTTGCGAGATATATTGGAGGACAAAGCAAGGCAATCCAGATCCATCTACGGATCACGTGGGCGCCCCACGACCCACGACGAATACCGCCACGCCGGATACAACAACTCCGGCCGGGCCAAACACAACAGACAATGCTCCCTCGAGCTACGTCGTGATATTACTCAATACAGAGGCGCCGCACACCCGCTATGCTTCACTGACAAAGTAATGGATCATCAAATCCCTGAAGGGTTTAAACCCGTCAACATTGAATCCTACGATGGCACAACAGATCCCGCGGTTTGGATCGAAGATTATCTCCTTCACATCCATATGGCCCGCGGCGACGATCTCCACGCCATCAAGTACCTCCCACTCAAGCTTAAAGGACCAGCTCGGCATTGGCTTAACAGCTTGCCCGCAGAGTCAATTGGGTGTTGGGAAGACCTGGAAGCCGCATTCCTTGACAACTTCCTGGGCACATATGTGCGACCACCAGACGCCGATGACCTAAGCCACATAATTCAGCAGCCAGATGAATCGGCCAGACAGTTCTGGACACGGTTCTTAACAAAGAAAAATCAAATTGTCGACTGTCCGAATGCAGAGGCCCTCGCAGCCTTCAAACATAACATCCGTGACGAATGGCTAGCCCGGCACCTAGGATAGGAAAAGCCGAAATCCATGGCAGCCCTCACATCATTAATGACCCGCTTATGTGCGGGAGAGGATAGCTGGCTAGCTCGCAGCAACAACCTCAGTAAAAAGGCTGGCAGTCCGGATACTAAGGACCACAACGGCAGGTCGCGTCGAAGCAAAAAACAAACGCCACATTAATGGCAACAACAATGAGGATACGGCAGTCAACGCCGGATTCCGAGGCTCTAAACCCGGTCAGCGGAAGAAGCCATTTAAAAGAACCACTCCGGGTCTGTCCAATTTGGACCGAATACTCGACCGCTTATGCCAGATACATGGCTCCCCCGAAAAGCCAGCTAATCACACCAACAGAGACTGTTGGGTATTCAAGCAGGCAGGCAAGTTAATTGCCGAAAACAATGACAAGGAGCTGCATAGCGATGACGAGGAAGAGACCCGGCCGCCCGAGCAAGAGAGGATGAAGAGTGTCCCCCACAAGTGCGGACGGTGAACATGATATCGCAACCCATATACCCAAGAGGGGCGGAAGCGTGCACTAAGGGGCGTATATGCGATGGAGCGATCGCTAAGTTCAATCCATGGTCCTCTTGCCCGATCACTTTCGATCGAAGAGACCATCCGACCGATATCCGCCATGGCGGATTCGCGCGTGGTTTTAGACCCAATCGTCGATGGATTTCACATCACGAGAGTCGATGGGCGGTGGCGATAGCTGAACCTGCTTTATCGGGATACGGTCGCAAGATGGGCATAGACCCTCAAGATTAAACCTACAAAGAGCGACCTTCAAAGCGTCATACCAGGTGTTGAGGCCAATTATGCGAGCTCGATCACACTGGAAGTGGTCTTCGGATCCCGGACAACTTCGGGCGAGGAGTTAATCTTGACATAGTCCCGTTCATGGCGGCTATCATGCTCGCTTTCGGACGAACCGCGTTCGCAAAGTTCAACAGCGGTGCTGCATTACGCATACCTCAAGCTCAAGATGCCAGGCCCTCGTGGAGTCATCACGGTCAATGGAAATCTGAGCGCTCCCTCGAGCGGAGGAACACAGCGGCTCTCGCGGCGAAATCTGAGCAGCCTTCTAAGGCAATTTTCAAGTCGGCCGTTAAGCGGCGGATCTGACAAACAGCGCCCAAGCAACATCAACCAAGACCACAGCACGATCCGAGCATCGTAGCAATGCGGCCCCAACCCTGGCCCTTGCATAATTGCAAGACCAACCTCCGCGTACATCATTACGCTCTGGAGATACCATGGGCCTAGCGGGAGGGGCACGACCACAACAAACCCAGAGTGCGGCTCGACCACACCAGGGGCTCACAAGTGTGTCGCTCTTTTTTATTATTTTCCTTTTCTGTATACACAGGACTCCGTTCACCAGAGACCCTGTCTGGCGGTGAACCCGCCGAACTCACGATGCAACAGCCAGGGAGGGAAGAAGGCTGCGACGAACACTCAGGTGGTCTCCATTACGAGCATTAAATTTGATTATATACACCAGTCCGCAGCCCACCCACGGAGGAGGACATGTTTAATTAGTCAATCCCTTGCTTACCGCACTATTTGTATCATTCCGCACTTATAGCGAAATTCCTTGAATAAATAATGCAGCACTTTTTGCCTGTAATTGCATTACTTTACATATATGTTCACGAATGACATCTTGCACCCATATATTTTGGTGCGGCCAAATACACCAGGGCTTATGTTCCCCGCATTGTGGTGTGATAAGTCGAACACTTTCACAAGTCGGCACCCGAACTTATAGCATTATATGAATCGGATCGAATCATGTCTTGGGTCAATAGTTGGGTTTGCGGCTCCCACGTTTTGGTGCCTTACGTTCCGTTACGTCGGCTAAGGTGGCACTGGGAGAACCATCTGCGATTGCGCCCGGTTGAGCTGGGCGAGCACCTCGATGGAGAAAGCTAAAACTGGCGGCATGATAAGGCGAGACTGGTCGCTATTCGAGAGGACTTTTGGGTCCCTAAAGACTTATGCCGCTTGAGCGATGTGCGGATAATGTCCGGCGAAGGCTGGATAAGCGCCCAATTGGTCTTCGAACACTAGGGCTTCACGAAATTTAAAATTATAGAATTATATGGCTAAGTGAGAGTGTTTAAGCATTATAAGTCCGGTTGCCTTGTTACGTTGTGTTGGCGCCTCCTAGATGGACCCAAAAATGGGAACAAGAGTGCTCAAGTTTATCCGAACACCCGGCACTTTCGTGGCATGGGGCTGAAGCCGACGTCTTGCCATCTCTCGATTTTATAAGCGGCCGCACAAAAGGTAATATTTTAAATTAAACAAGCGTTCCTTAGCGCATATGAACAAAGTTTTCAGTAGCGAGGATAATACATAGCGAGTTTACTCAATAATTACATCTTTGGGGCACTCATCCGCAATCTTGCGGGCACCCTTGAGACAGTCTTATAGTACATCTCGGCGACGATACTCCTTGCCCGCTGGTGGCGCGTCGCTGATGAGCCTTTCGCATCCAGCTTGCCCGGTGCACCTTTGTGCGGGCAAGTGCCCGACAAGCACCTTCAATCTGAGCGAGCGCTTGATGACCTCCACCGAGGCACGCATCCACCAGCCACCGACGAGGCGAAGTAGCTCCCGGGCATGGCCTGTCGAGCCACTGGCCGGACTATGAGGCCCTTCATGGCCTCCTCGGCTACCTTGTGGAGCTCGACCAGCTGCTTTCATTTGGTCACTAGGGGCACCGGATGGCCGGCCTCGGCGTCTTGAGACCGAAGACCTTCTCCGTTGAGCTCCCTCCTCGCCACGGTAGAATCTGGTGGCGCATCGGACACTGCGCGAGGCAGATCTGCAAGCGCCTGGAGAGCTCGAATTTGGGTAAGTGTCAGGTAGTTTACATTAACATGCTTGCTTTGCATGAAAAATGCCTTACCCGCCGCTATTTTCTTCACATCTTCAACCTCCTGAAGGGCCTTACGGGCCTCGGCCTTGGCGGACTTGGCACTTTCGAGAGCCGAGGCGAGCTCGGACTCTCGAGTCCTTGAGTCGCGCTCCAAACTCTCATGCTTGTCCATGAGAGCCTGGAGCTCTTGCCGCACCTCTGCCACCCGCGCCTCCTGCTTCTCCCGCTCTGCCTGTTCCGCGGCCGCATTGCGTTTGGCAGCGGACACATCCTCCTTCAGGGTTGCCACCTCGTTCGTGGCCCCTGCAGTACCCATGTTATCCTTGTTATTTTTATTGCAACCTAAATCCTTTTCTGTAAGGTAACTATTCAAAGTGGTGTTACTCACCTTCTTTGTCCTCGAGCTGCTTCTTGGCACGGCAGAGCTCTTGCTCGGACCGCTCGAGATCCTGCTTTAATGCACCGACCTCCGTAGTCAGTGCGGCAGAGGTCAGCAGCGCAGCCTGCAAACCCATATTGACATACTTTTTAGCAACCCTGCGTATATCTTATTAGATCCTCAGTCCGGCTTTTCTTTCCGAACACCGAACCGAGCATCAGGGGCTACTGTCTATGCGGTATCACATTACATAATTTTAACTTCTTACCTCAAAGCCTGTTAGAAGGCTACTGCAGGCTTCGGTCAACCCGCTCTTGGCGAGCTGGACCTTCTGAATCACCGCACTCATAACAGTGCGGTGTTCTTCCTCAATGGAAGCGCTTTGGAGCGCCTCCAGCAAGTTGTCTGGCGCCTCCGGTTGGACGGAGGCCGCCGGTGTCACGGTCTTTCCCTTCTTGCGAAGGGGCCGCCTGCCGGACTCCGGAACCACTGTGGGTTTCGTCATGGAGTCCGGCGCAAAGTCCGGGAGGCTGCCTTGCGGCGCCTCCGGAGCCTCCTCCTGATGGGTCCCTTCCCGGGATCCCACCTCGGCGTCCTCAGCGGCGCGAGGGGTGGAGGCGTCGGAATGGAATCCACATCCGACGAGCTAACGCACCCACTTTCGGCAAGCAGGAGATCATCGTCGGCGGACTGCAGCAGTATGCGGCATTAGAAGGACACCATGTGACACAAAAGAAATTGCAGATCATTCAGGAATCCGGATACTTACGATCTCGCCGGAGGCTTGGCCCTTGAGGGCCACTCTTCATCGCCAATGTTGGTGTTGGCGGAGCTGTCCAGGGGAATAGTTCTTCCCCTCTTGGACCCTTCGGCCTCCCCTGTTGGGGAGGCCTTCCTCTTTCTCTCCCCCTCCTCTGGGAGAGAGTCTTCTTCCTCCTCCTCATCTTGGGGAGGAATCCGCCTCAGTCGTCGGACACTCGAAAACGGAACTCTTTCGAGTACCGTGGCCACCTTCTTAGCCTTCTTCTCCCGACCACGCACGTGCGGAAACCAGCAGCCCCGCTAGACAGGCGTCCACTGGGTCTTCTGGCATGGGAGCCGGGCAGATGAGCTGCTCGGCCTTCTTCATCCATTCCTGTCAAAGGAAAAGGGAGATTGAAACCCGCTTAGGGTCGAACTATTAACAACAAGTGTCATGTAAGACGGTAGAATCACTTACCTCATCAGCTGGACACTGCGAGTGAAATCCGTGATCTTCCGTCGCGGATGCGGGGGCTTCAGCGCCCTTGAACAGCACCCTCCAGGCACCTTCGTATGTCGTGTCGAAGAGCCCGCTCAGTGCCTGGTGCTGTGCTGGATCAAACTCCCACAGGTTGAATTCCCGTTCTTGGCATGGGAGAATCCGGCGGATGAGCATGACTTGGACCACATTAACTAGCCTAAGCTTCTTGTTCACCAGCTTCTGGATACAGGCTTGGAGTCCCGTCAGCTCCTTCGAACTACCCCATAGCAAGCCCTTCTCTTTCCAGGACGTGAGCTGCACAGGGATACCAGATCTGAACTCGGGGCCGCCGCCCACTTAGGGTCGCGTGGCTCGGTGATGTAGAACCACCCGGCGCCACCCCTTGCGGACTCCACGAAGGCCCTTGAACGTGAGGGCGTTGGGCATCTTGCCCAACATGGCGCCTCCGACTCCGCTGCGTGCCCTTCACTACCTTCGCAGCGTTGAAGGTCTTGAGCCTGGCGAAGTGGGGCTGGATGCAGAGGAAGGCCTCAGACACGACGATGAACGCCACGATGTTGAGGATGAAGTTGGCGCGGATCATGGAAATCCAGGCCGTAGTAGAACATGAGCCCCGGACAAAGGGGTGAAGTGGAAAGCCCAGTCCGCGGAGGAAGTGGGGGAGAAATACGACCCTCTCATGGGGCCTGGGGGTGGGGATGAGCTGCCCCTTGTCGGGCAGCCGGTGCGCAATGTCGCCGGAAAGGTATCCGGCGCTGTGCAGTTTGGCGATGTGCTCCTCCTTAACGGTGGAGGCCAACCATTTACCTCCCGCTCCGGACATGGTCGGAGAAGGTTGAGGAGAGACGCACGGACTTGGGCGCTGGAGCTCGAGAGTGCGCGAAGATAGATAAGCAAAGGAGGAAGAAGGCGTAGGTGAAAAGGTGGATCCTTATCCCCTTATATATAGGCGGACGAAGACTATACGTCCCCACCGGCCTGGTAAAACTCGCTTATCTCCCAAGCGCCACCATCAATGGCGTGGTTGGGTTACCCACGTCCGTATTGATGAGAATCCCGGAATAAGGGGAACACAATCTCTACTCGACAAGGCGTGCCAAGGAAATCGCCGCTAAACGCTACCGAGGTGGTATAATAAAAACAATTCAAGTAAAAGCTTGGTAGTGGTGTGACGTCATGCGCGAGAATCGTCGCCAGATTGAACTTGTGCACATATTATCTCTCTATGGTGGAATGTGGAACTTATTTTGCGAGCGGACACTATCCGGTGTTCACAATCTTCTATGGATTATTCAAAGGAGGAACCCGCCTTGCAATGCCGAACATTATGCGCCGGACTCATCGTCATTGAAGCCAGGTTCGAGGGCTACCGAGGAGTCTGGACTAGGGGTGTCCGGACAGCGGACTATCATCGTCCCGCGGACTCCAAGACTACGAAGATACAAGATTGAAGACTCCGTCCCGTGTCTGGATGGGACTTTCCTTGGCGTGCAAGGCAAGCTTGGCGATACGGATATGTAGATCTCCTACCATTGTAACCGACTCTGTGTAACCCTAGCCCTCTCCGGTGTCTATATAAACCAGAGGGTTTTAGTCCGTAGGACACAACATCCATTACAGCAATCATACCATAGGCTAGCTTCTAGGGTTTAGCCTCTTTGATCTCATGGTAGATCCACTCTTGTAATACACATCATCAATATTAATCAAGCAGGACGTAGGGTTTTACCTCCATCAAGAGGGCCCGAACTTGGGTAAAACATCGTGTCCCTTGTCTCCTGTTACCATCCGCCTAGACGCACAGTTCGGGACCCCCTACCCGAGATCCGCCGGTTTTGACACCGACACTAGCCCTCTCTGGTGTCTATATAAACCGGAGGGTTTTAGTCCGTTGGACACAACATCCATTACAACAATCATACCATAGGCTAGCTTCTAGGGTTTAGCCTCCTTGATCTCGTGGTAGATCCACTCTTGTAATACACATCATCAATATTAATCAAGCAGGACGTAGGGTGTTACCTCCATCAAGAGGGCCCGAACCTGGGTAAAACATCGTGTCCCTTGTCTCCTGTTACCATCCGCCTAGATGCACAGTTCGGGACCCCCTACCCGAGATCCGCCGGTTTTGACACCGACATTGGTTCTTTCATTGAGAGTTCCTCTGTGTCGTCACTGATAGGCTCGATGGCTTCTTCAATCAACAACAACGCTGTCCAGGGTGATACTTTTCTCCCCGGACAGATCTTCGTATTCGGCGGCTTCACTCTGCGGGTAATTCACTTGGCCCTCTGGAGCAGATCGAAAGCTATGCCCCTGGACGTCAGGTCAGATTTGGAAGCTTATACTTCACGGCGGACATCCGCGGAGACTTGATCTTCAATGGATCCGATCCGCAACCGAGCGTGCCGCACTGTCACGATGGGCATGATCTAACTCTGCCGCCAGACAGCACCTTGGAGGCCGCACACGAATCCGCTCCGACCCATAGTCCGGAGCCGATCGCACAGATCGAGGATGGATGGTTGGACACCTCCTCGGAGCTGCGACTTCCACGGCGATGGGCGAACAACGACCTTGTTCCCTATAAAGCTCGTGACTCCAAGGTGCGGACTCCTGCGGACTCTGGACCTCCTGCGCCCGCCAATCGAATCCGATTGGCGCCGATCATGGAGTTCACCGCTCCGACATCCTTCAAACACTCACCCTTTGGCGACATCTTAAATTCGCTAAAACATCTCTCGCTGTCCGGAGAGCCTGGCGGATTATGGCCAGGATGGTTGGGATAATGACGACGAAGAAATTCAAAGCCCACCCATCACCCACTTTGTAGCCACCGCCGACGATCTAACCGACATGCTAGACTATGACCAAGACATACGGTATGGGCGGCGATGCGGAGGCGATAAGAACCAGCGCTCACGAGCCTCGGAAGGTCACCAACCCATGATGTATATATGGTGGATACCCCAAAAGGAAGGGATAACGAGGACCAACGGGGCGCGGCAAAGGATAATCCCGCCGATAAACAACCAAAACGGCGACGCAGACGCCGCCCTAAGTCCCGCCTCGACAACAACAGCGCTCCTAATGACCCAGCAATAGAGCAGGGCAAACCAGTGGACGATGAACATGCAGCCAAGCAACCGTTCAAACAGGATGAGTCGGCTAATCAATCCATGCCCGGCGAAACCAACAGTCCAGACGACCTCACGCCAGACACACCACCGGAGAATAAGAGCCTTCGGAAAAGACTCGTCGCCACTGCAAGAAGTTTGAAGAAGGAAAAACGGAAGCTCAAAACAGCGGATGACATACTCAGAATGAGGTGGAGCAAAGTGCTCAAAACCGCAGACAAATACGGCAATGGCCATCTATCAAAGAGCTACCCGAAGCGCAAGCTGCTACCAGAATTTGACGAGGAAGCCATAGAGCCTCCACAGTCAAAAAACAAAGAGGCTGCTTGGCCGGATAGACGGCCAGATGATAGGCCAAAATCTACAAGCGGCGCCGCACACAAGCCGACTCATGACCCTGGGAAAACAGATGGCCCAGCCAGGTCCATTTACGGGCCAAAAAGAGGGCCCAGGAAGCAACACAACACACCAAGTGTTCAAGACAGCGGTACACCCAAATCTGGGCGCGCACACCCACTATGTTTCACTAACGAGGTCTTTGGATCATGAATTTCAGCAGGGTTTAAACCCATAAACATAGAGGCTTACGACGGAACAACAGACCACAGAGTGCGGATAGAGGATTATATACTACACATACACATGGCTAGAGGAGATGACCTCCACGTCATAAAATACCTACCCCTCAAGCTCAAAGGGCCAGCTCGGCATTGGCTCAAAAGCCTCCCGTAGAAGCTCTTGTTGGAAGTGGGGAAGAGCTTGAGGGCGCGTTTAGAGCAAATTTTCAAGGGACTTATGTCCGCCCTCCGGATCTGAGATGATCTAAGTCATATAACTCAACGGCCGGAGAGTCAGGTGCAAGAAATTCAGAACAGGTTCCTTACTAAAAGAACCAAATAGTCGACTGTCCGGACGAAGCCTTAGCAGCTTTTAAACACAATGTCCGATTGAATGGCTTCGCAGACACCTCGGCCAAGAGAAGCCGAGGACAATGTCGCGCTAACAAGCCTCATGACCCGCTTTTGTGCGGGGAAGATAACTAGCTAGCAAGATGCAGCACCAGCGACCCAAGTACATCGAGATCGAGATGGAAACGGAAAATCACGGCGCAGAAAAAGATCAACGCTGGAATAAAGAGAAAAGCCCAAAGAACACGGCGGTCGGCGCCGGATTCAAGCTTCATGACCAAACAACAAAACACCGCCTCTTAAGGACAGCAGTGACGAGCTATCCAACTTAAACAAAATTTTGGATCGGATATGTCAAATCCACAGTACCTCCGGAAGGTCTGCAAACCACACCCACCAAGATTGTTAGGTTTTCAAACAGTCCGGCCGACTCAACGCCGAACACAAGGGGCTTGACACACCAAGCGAGGACGACGACAAACCCCACCAGCAGGGCACTGGAAAACAAAAGGCTTTCCCACAAGAAGTCAAAGCAGTAAACTCACTTCATGTGATAATACGGAATAACAATGCGGCACCCGCTAAGATGGGTCTCGCACAGTCCACACCAGTGGAACCCCGAGATTGGATGTCAAAACCAATCACTTTTGACCACCTGGATTATTCCAGAAGTGTTTGCAATGCAGGATGGACTGCTCTGATATTGGATCCTACAATCGACGGACTACAATTTACACAAGTCCTGATGGACGACGGCAGCGATTTAAACCTGCTATATCCGAACACAATCCGCAAGTTGGGGATAGACCTTACTAAAATTCGACATAGCCGCACTTCCTTTAAAGGAGTGACGCCAGGCCCTTACACCAAGTGCACAGGCTCCTTATTACTAGAAGTTGTGTTGGTCACCGGACAACTTCCGACACAACTAATCTTCCATGTCGCCCCATTCAAAAGTAGCTATCAAGCACTCTTCGACGCCTTGAAGCTTTTGTCGCTTTAATGCAATACCACATTACGCGTCTCTTACACTTAAAGTGCCGGTCCACGTGGCATCATTTCATTAAGAGGGTCATCTAAAGACCCGGACACGGCTAGACGAGTCCGGCATAAATAAGCTAGGGGCTCCCTAGCGCACCCCTTCACAAGGGGCTGTGCGTATAAGCAATAATGAGCTAATATAGACTCCGCTTTATTTATTTATTGATATTCTTCATACACTTTTTTCATACGATTTCCTTTCAAACTAAGTTCCTCTCTTTTCTGAGATGAACACCGTGCACACCGTCCGTGATAACGGCACAACAGAGACACAGCGCAGACGTGCGGTAGGGACCCGTTGCTAGGATTCTTTTGATTAAGACCTGCGTAAACCTTTTTCTGTCTCTTGTTGCTATATTCCTTGGTTTTCATGATAACGAGAGAGGATCTTGACGTTTTGGCATCGGCGTCGAGAGGACCTTGCCGTACACGGACACAAGGGGCTTAGGGCATTGTTTACGCCGTTATTATAAAAGACCGAACACCTTAGGGAGTGTTCGGCGTCTCGAGTTAGGCCTTATATGCATCAGCTCCGAATCATGTCTTTGGTCAAATGTTGGGTTTGCCCGGCTCATGTGTTTTGCTGCCTTACGTTCCGTATCATCGGCTAACGTGGCACCAGGAGAACTACTGCTATTGTGCCCCAGTTTAATTTGGCGAGCACCTCACTAGAAAGCCAAAAACTGGCTGTCATGATCTGACGAGAGGTGGTCAACCACTCGATCGACCACGGAATGTTTAGAATTCCTCTGCTTTGACGAAGGACCGTTTCTGGTCGAGCACACGCGCCCGAATTGAGAGCGCGGTGCCCTGAGGCTATATCGTAGCCCACCCTCGAACTCAATGGCTAAGTGAAAGTGATAAAGCATCATAGTCCGATTGCCTCGTTTGCTCGCTACCACCTCCTCAACAGGACCGAGACGCCGGATTAAGTGTGAAAATCGCTATTTTTGCGAACACCCCGCACCTTGTGCGTGGGGGCTGAAGTCAAGACTGCCATCTTTCGGGTTATACACACGTATACATAAACGGCCGCATAGGAGATATTTCAATACTTGGAACGCACAAGTATAAAAAGCGATTATATCATAACCATTGTTTTACAAATAAAACGTTCATTTGAACGTGACATTTTTGGAGCACTGTGACTCTATTACACGAGCACCACGCATAACTTCCCCAAAATAGTGCTCGGCAGGTAACCGGCTTTCGTCCGAACCCTGGGTTGCAACAGCGGTGGCATCCATCTCTGTCCAATGTGTCTTCACACGAGCAAGGGCCATCTGCGCACCCTCTATGCAGGCCGACCGCTTCATTTCCTTGATATGCGGCACCGCCCCAAGAAACACCTGCAATAAGCCAAAATAGCTCGTCGGCTTGGGTCTCTTCGGCCAGACATGAGTCACGATATCCATCATGGCAAGTCCGGACAACCTATTCAGCTCAGCCCATTCGGCCAACCGATTGGTCAGCGGAAGTGAACGATCCGGACTATGGAATTAAGACCAAAATAGCTCTTCCGTCTTGTGATCCTTCTGACTTCGGAAGGGCACAACGTCATAAGCCGCACTCGCTGCTAAGTCCATATATGGATCCTCCGGACCCCACAGCTGGCCAAGCTGGGCATACTGGATCCGTAAACTGCGGCGTAGCGAAAAAGGCTTACCCGACCACAATGTCTCCGACTGACGTAGCTCCTCCTTCATAGCCCGCATTGCAGAACGGGCATCCTCGGCTTCGGTGGTGGCCTTTCCCAGGTCTTCTCGCTCCGATAGGTGCTCCTTTTCAAGAGCCTCATTGCGGTCGGTAGCATCCTTCAATTTAACGGCCAATTCGGCCATCTCTTCCCTACTTCGGCAGTGTGCAGCCCTTTTGGCTTCTAACTCCTCGGCACCGAGGAAGGCAACCGCATCACTCCTTACAGCTTGCTCCTTGGCTTGAGCAAGTTACGCGAAAAGCTCTCCACAGCAGCAGCACCATCTGCGTCAAGCATAAATATTGTAAGAGGTGGACTTTAGATCCCTTAATAGGTGATTGCGGAGAAACAATTTACCTTGCGACTCGTCGAGTCGCTTGTTGACTAGCGCGATGTCTGCATCCGCAACATCGAGTTGCCGCATTAATTCAGCAACTCCATCGGTCAGGCTAGCCCGGACTATCCGCCACTGCATAGGAAAGGCGACACTCAATACTGCGATTTTGATCCTCGACGCGCTGTCGCTTTCGACAACCTGCCGAGTCTCGAAACTACTATCTATCAGGCGCACTTCATGTGTAAACCTGTCAAAAAGTGTCATTTTACATACCTCAAATCCCTTGACAAACTCGGCGGCATTATGCAATCCGCTTTCGGCGGACGAAATCCTTCTAATCACCGTACTCATCAATGCATGGTGGTCTTCTGAGATGGACGCCCTCTCAAGCAGAACCTTCAGCTCCCCCGGTCGAACACTAGTCGGCGCTGAACTCTTCGGCTCTGCCGGGCTCGGGGATACCCTCCGTGACGACACTTCAGCTCGTCCGCCCTATCCGACAGGCGCAGCGAGCGGAGGCGTCTCGCTCTCCATCATCTCGAGCGAAGATCCCCGAAGCGAGCTCATCGAGAAGGTCGTAGATCCGAACTACAAGGTAAAAATTTGGTTATCCTCGGAAGCACAAATAGGGATGTTTCTTATTAATGAACTCCCCTTTTTCTACTCACGGCTCGCTAGAGGCTGATTCTTTAGAGAAGGCTGTGATTTGGGACCTCCAGGACGAGGACCCTCTGGTGAATTTCTTCCCCGCTTAGGGGCTTTGGCCTCCGGGTCTTGGGGGCGGTCCTCTCTCCCCACGGAGGAGGATTCTCGATCCCCTTCTTCAATCGCCCCCTTAGGGGCGGTAACTCCTCTATTTTCCCCTTAGCCTTCTCTTGAAGGCGCAACCTCAACATCTGACCCGGCCACGGGATCGGCGCGGTCTCTCAGGAGGGCGGACACGTATCAGCTTTGCTTCCGCTATCCACTCTGTTGCGGGATAACGGGTTAAAAGGCGAATTTTAGAAAAGCAAACAAATGGTGCGTCCGAACCTTTGGGCTACTTACGAGTATCCGGGCGATTGCGGCAGGCCTACATCCTCGGTCGATTAGGACCGCCACTGCGGTCCGAAGAACAACTGTACATCTCCACGGGTGTCGTACCCATAAAGTGTTGGAGAATCTGTGGTCTTTTCGGATTAAACTCCCATAGCCGGAGAGGACGGCGTTTGTAGGGCAGGAGACGCCTAATCAGCATAACCTGCATCACCACGACCAGATCGATCTCCCTCGCCTGGAGGTCTTGAATCCGGCCACCGCAATAGGGGCACGTCTTTTGACAGCCCCAGTTGAGCCCTTGGTTGACCCGACATCAACCGTCGAGGAGGTCCCAGGCGGAATATGGGCGGCGGCCACTGCTGCCCTTGAGCGGTGATATAGAACCACTCCTGCTGCCCTGGCCGAGCTCCTCTTGGAAGGAGCCCTCGGGCCCGCAGGGCATGGCCCTCCTGCTTATAGCCGCCCCGCGCCTCTGTAGCGCCCCCAATCATCTTGGCTCCACATTGAAGGTCTTGAGCCACAGGCGAAGTGGGGGGTGACGCGGAGGAAGGCTTCCATGAGCGACAATAAATCTTGGGAATATGGAGGATGGACTCGGGCCAAGTCATGGAAATCCAGCCCGTAGTAGAACATGAGCCCTCTCACGAAAGGATCCGTCGGGAAGCCTAAACCCGGCGGAGGTGGGATCAAAGGCAGCGTACTCAGCGGGTTCGAGGGTGGGTATGGCCTGCCCTTCGGCGGGCAGCGGCTGTGCAAAATCTCATAAGGCAGTGCTTGGCCTCTCGCGGCTTTAGCATGTCCTCCTCCGTGGCGGAGGAGAGCATCCACCGACCTGAAGGTCGGAACGGACATTGTTGAAGGTCAGAAGCACCACGAATCTGGGGCTCTGGGTGTTGGAACTTGGAGCGAGAGAAGATTCGATGGAGGATTGAAGAAAGGCGAGCCTTGGTCCTATTATAAAGAGGAGAATACCAAGAGCCGTCTCGTGACCGTTCGGGACTCGCCTTTGATAGAGGGGCATGGCGGCAGGCGCGGTTGGGTTACCCGTCCGTATTGATGAGAATCCGGAAAAGGGGAACACGATCTACTGCTTCGACAAGGCGTGCCAAGAAACCGCTTAAGCTAAGCGCTGAGGTGGTATAATAAAAAGCGATTGAGTAAAGGCTTGGTAGTGGTGTGGCGTCATGCCGCAAAATCGTCGGCAGATTGAACTTGTGTATATATTATTCTCTCTCTACGGTGGAGCGTGGAATTTATTTTGCGAGCGGACACTATCTGGTGTTCACAATCTTCTTTGGATTATTCAAAGGAGGAACCGCCTTGCAATGCGAATATTATGTGCGCGGACTCATCGTCATTGAAGCGAGGTTCGAGGGACTCTTGAGGAGTCTGGACTAGGGGTGTCGGACAGCGGACTATCATCGTCGCGGACTCCAAGACTCTGAAGATACAAGATTGAAGACTCCGTCCGTGTCCGGATGGGACTTTCCTTGGCGTGGAAGGCAAGCTTGGCGATCACGGATATGTAGATCTCCTACCATTGTAACCGACTACTGTGTAACCCTAGCCCTCTCCGGTGTCTATATAAACCGGAGGGTTTTAGTCCGTAGGACACAACATCCATTACAACAATCATACCATAGGCTAGCTTCTAGGGTTTAGCCTCCTCGATCTCGTGGTAGATCCACTCTTGTAATACACATCATCAATATTAATCAAGCGGGGCGTGGGTTTACCTCCATCAAGAGGGCCCAAACCTGGGTAAAACATCGTGTCCCTTGTCTCCTGTTACCATCCACCTAGACGCACAGTTCGGGACCCCCTACCCGAGATCCGCCGGTTTTGACACCGACAGGGAGCATTGAATTCCGACCAGAAAAGCTTCTCCACTTCCTTATCACCCTGATCATCGAAGAACTTTGCAGCGTCAGCTGTACTCTTCGCCAAATCTGCATACGCGTCCGTAGGACTCTAGCGTCCATCCAGGGGAGCGTACTTCGGATCGAAAAACTTCGTCCGCAGGAAGTAGGATCCCCCGGCCGCGATTTTACCGGCCTGTTGAAGCTCCTCTCATGCACCCCAAAGCTCGGTCCGTATTTCCTTGGTGGCATTAAGTGCCTTGTTCAGGTCAGCCAAACTATCCTTATGCTCCTTTTTAAGGAGCTCATACCAGTCAGCGGCATTTTTTAACTCCACAGCCATTTTGGCTATCTTTTCCTTGCTTCGGTGATGAGCCGCCTGTTCGGCTCTTAATTCCTCGGCCGCCTTTAGGGCAGCCGCATTGCTAAACCGAGCTTGTTCCTTGGCCTGGGCAACTTCCGCCCTCAGGGCTTCCACGGCAGCAGCACCATCTGCAGTCCAAACATATGACGTCAATATCATGCCACCTTCATATTTTCCTATACAAAGGAAAGCAGAGCACATACCTTGTGATTTGTCCAGCCGCTCGTTCACCAGCGTGATATTGGCATCAATCAATCCAATCTGCCTTGTTAGTTCGGCAACTTCAACGGACTGGTCGGCGGCCGGACCCACAGGTACCTGCACGTATTTATAGCACAATCATTGATTTATGATCCCCCGTTTGCCGCCTAGGGCGCGAAACCAGAGTCTCAGGGGCTACTATCTATATGGTGCACACCTAGCACGTGCCTCACAGCCAAAAATAGTGTATTCTTCACTACATACCTCAAAACCTCTGAGCAGGCTTGTAGATGCTTCATTCAAACCGCTTGTAGCGGATGAAATCTTCTTGAGCACCGTGCTCATTAATGAGCGGTGCTCCTCCAAGAGCGCAGCTCGCTCCAGTAAGCCTGTCAGAACGTCCGGCCGGACATCAAACTGTAGCGGACCCTTCCCATCGCCCCTCCTGGGAGCCAAACGCTCCGGGCCCAGGGCGGCTGACGCATTGGCTTCCGGCTTCGGCAAATCCGGACTCCTGCATGAAAACACCTCGGTGTCGTCCACTTCATGAGTCGGAGAGGTGGATGGGGTCTTGCTCTCCATCATCTCCGGAGGAAGATCCCCCGAAGATGAACTCTGTTGAGAAGAGCTGCTAGTCGGACTGCAAAAGATGAATCTTGGTTGTTAATCTAGGAGAAACACAGTATCCTCGAATTAACGATTAACTTACAGCTCGGTGGAGGGCTGGCCCATTGGCGGGCATGACGCGGTGAGGGTGCCCGTCAGGGCAGGGCCCCCTGGGGATGCCTTTTTCCCTGGTTTGGGCGTCTCTGCCTCCAAGTCTTCGGAGGCAGCCCTCTTCTTCCCGCGCGGGGAGGAGGCCTTAGCCTCCCCTTCCCGACTATCCTCCTTAGGGGAGGCAACAATTCCCCCGATTCGGATGCTTAGCGTATGGAATTCGGTTTCTTTGTTCTTCCCCTTGTCTTTCCCTGGGGGAATTCTGCTGAGTACCCGGTCAAGCATCTTGGCCATGGTGGGACCAAGCGAGCCTTCGGGAAGTGGCGCCGGACACCTGATTCTCTCCGCCTTGCTGAGCCATTCCTAGCCACGGATGATTTCCAGAATAAATAATTATGACAAATACAAAACAAGGTGTCCGGTATCAAGGTTACTTACTTGGGTATCTAGGCGATTGCAGCTTAGGCCCGCATCCTCGGTGGTGTCTTTCAGATTTCGGGTTCCGGCAGACCCTTGAGGTTCGAACACTGGGGTGCGCGCGGAGATTTCGCCCTCTATCTACCTGCTCCTCGCCGAATCGCTAGGATCTAAACTATGGAAGAAACAACACAAGAGACACGGGGTTTATACTGGTTCAGGCCACCATTGTGGTGTAATACCCTACTCTAGTGTGTGGTGTGGTGGATTGCCCATTGGGCTGATGATGAACAATACAAGGAAGAACAGCCTCGCTAGGGTCTGTTCTTGACTGATGCCATGAACTTCTAGGAGAAGTTCAGTCGCTCTATCTACTGGTTTCTTGGTGTGGATCCATATGCCTCTACCCTGGGGTGGCTAGTCCTATTTATAGGCAAAGGCCCTGGGCCTCTCTCCAAATATTGAGCGGGAAGGGTGCCAACAATTGGCCATTTTGAAGGGGGACAGCGGGTACACCTATCCTGACTAAAGTTGGTCCTCGCCTGCCAAAGGCTCTGGTGGTGACGCCTGCTTGGGCTCCACAATGACTTCCTTCCTGCCGTTGGGCTGGTCTTGGTCTTGTTGCATCAAGCGGATGCCTTTGCTTGATGCTCTCGCTGCGCTTGCTCCCTTTGCACCAAAGAGGAAAGGAGGACCTTGCGGGCTGGCGCTGACTAAGCCCTTGGTCGTCATGGCTTGCATCATGGGTACCTCGCAAGGTACCCTGCCTTGAACTCTCCGCCTCCTCGTGAGCCCGCTTTGATGAGGCTGTATGCAGAAAGCTCCTTGTCATCCGCCCACATGGGCCCTCGCGAGGTCTTGAGCTTGTGTTGATGAAGATGGGCTGTGTTGGGCCCCTTTGAGCCACGCCACAGGCGCGAGGCGAGCAAGTCAGGGACCCCGTTCCCGAGCGCCCGACACCTAACAGCTCCTGCGGCCTTGGGCACCAGCGTGGCGGTTGATTGGGCGTGGGCGCCTCTGCAGCGCGAGTTGATAAAGGCGGCATCGCCCCTTGTCTTCTTGCTTTCTCGATTCTGCTCAAATCCCTTTCTTGCGCCTCTCCTCCCGCCTCCGAAATCTTGAGATCTACTCCGTCCCAAGCGCCCTAGCGAGACATGGCGCCTCGCCAAGCCCGGCCGGAGCTTGGTACTCGGCCCGCCTTGGACTCCTTGAGCGTGTCTGAGGCGAGCCTTGCCCGGTGCGCCCGGATAAGCGGCGGCCTTGAGGGCATCGATAGGGCGAAGGTGTTCAAGGCCGGCTCTGCCCTCCCTGAAGGCCAAGGGAGCACCTTCTATCCGCTCTTTGTGAGCGCCATTGTCGCCGGCCTGGTGCCTCCCTTTTCTGAGTTCTTCTTCTCTGTCCTCCACCACTATAACCTTCAAGCTCTGCACCTCCATCCCAACAATGTCCTTCTTCTGGCAATCTTCACCTATTATTGTGAGGCTCACGTAGGGGTGAAGCCCTCAGTGGCCTTGCTGCGCCACTACTTCTCGTGGTTCCGTCTCTGCGTGTGCGAGCTTCGTTGCGTACGGCAGCTCCATCGCCATTTCGAACCCTGGGAAAAGGATCGAGGGCTTCAGGAGCAAGTGGGTCTTGGTGGATGCTGGGCGCACCCACCCTCGGCTGATCCTGCCCACACAGGCACCCCCGAGCTCGGCGATTTGGTCGAGTGGAGCTTGTGGATCCCCGCGCGAAGCCGGTGTTGGAGAAGATGGACGCGGATCTGAGGCCGGCCAGCATGGCGGTGGCGAAGCTGACCGGTGCATCACTGCTGAGGGAGTTCCTGGAACACCAGCTAGCTCCGCTTCATTAGTACTCACTTTCGTTGTGGAGGCCCCACCCGAGCCCCGCAGTCTTGGCCGATGAAGATCTGGCTGCGGTTCTCCAGTCTTTGGTTGGGGGCGACGTGGCGAGGTTGGAGGGCGCTCCTATGTCCCTGTTCCTCCGCAAGGACTGGGAGCAGGTAGTGGGGTCTATGCCCGCCTTCAATGGGGACGGTCCCGTGCCCGCGGAGGCTCCCGAGGACCCGGTGGATGTGTCCTCCGGCGACTCCAGCGAAGAGAAGGAAGGAGAGGAGCGGGAAGAGGGGGCTGACTCCGAGGCAGAGTCAAGGGCTCCCCCCTTCGGCGCAGGTCCCATGCTCTCCGCCTCTCTCTGAGTGATGACGACGAGGATGATGGCGAGCAGGGCGGCGAGAGCCTGCCCCCGATCCAGAAGAAGGACCGGACCGGGCTGATTCCCCGCGGGTCTGCCCAAGCCCTGAAGCGATCCGCAGGCGCGCCTCCTGCTCCCGAGCTCCTTGAGGCTGACCCTTGCAGCCGGCTCTCGGGCTTCAAGTACGGCCGGAGGCTGCTCGAGCATGCAAGCGACGACCTGTAAGTGCTTGATTCCTGTCTTGTTTATTGTTCTTGTTGCTGAGGCTTGATGCTCGTATCTCTGGCTGAAATTTGGCGCCCACGCAAAGAAGTCGAAGGAGCTCTCGAGGTTCCATCCGTGGCAGCGCCTCTGCATGAAAGAAGGTGACCATGGCCACGGGCCTCTCGCCTGCAAGGTCGTCCTCGCGAGGCCTGGTTGAGCCGGCTGGGGCGAGCTCAGCCCCCATGGCCCAAGCGACTCCCGAGGGGCCCTTGCCTGATGCCACCACCACAGCCGTCGCGGTGCAGCAGGTTCCACCTCAGGATACCGTGATCACGTTGCCGTCTTCTCCTCCTACTCCTCCGACTGCTGCTTCCCCGACCACCGTTCTAGATCACGCTGTTGCCGAACTGGTCCGTCTGCGGCAGGATCTTCTGGGCGCTGACCCTCGTCTAGTGGTCGGGCGCTTGGAGCTAGCTTCCGGCTGGATTCGCTCTGATGCTTCAATCCGGGCGGTGCTGGTCCAGGCCTCGACGGCCTGGGACGAGGAGAAGCAGGTCGTCCTTGGGGCGAAGGTTGCCCGTGATGCCGCCTTGGGGGAGCTGGCTAACGCCCGAGGTTGCTGCGAGGTGCTGGAGAGTGAGCTGAAGGGCTTGCAAGACCAGCTCGCTGAGGAGACCCGCCTTCGCCAGGAGCAGGAGGAAAGCATGAAGGCTCGCGAGGCAGCCGTGAAGGACCGGGACGCCAAGCTCAAGAAGCACCGTGACCGCCTAGGCGCGCTGGAGAAAGAGCTGGAGGCGAGGAAGGTTGAGCTGGACGACAAGGCACGGGTTCTTGCCGAGGATCGTGTGGCCTTTGCGGAGATGGAGGAGAAGGCTTGCACTTCATTGAAGACGCTTTCTGAGGCGGCTGGAGAGCCGCTTGGCCGGCGAGGAGGATGGCCCCGCCAAGCTGCTTCCCTTCCTGGTTCGTGCTCTTGAAGATGTCACCCTCGGCCTTGGCCCTACGGCTGAGGCCAAGGCACGCGTCTTGTCTTCTGCAGCGCTGACGCGGGTCTTCACCCACATCTATCTTCGCGACCCCAGCGTCAACCTCGACAACTCTGGAGCCAGCCGGGCGGCGAGCTTGCCGCTGCCTCTCGAGGCCGTGAAGGGTGCGTGCGGAGGCTCTCTGGGAAGTTCAGGCCTTCAGCACCAAGCCGAGGCAGAGCGCTGCTGGCCCTGCTGCTCCACAAGGCGAACCCGCTCCGCACAGCTCCGCCGCCGGCAAGTGACTCCGTCGCGGCTCCGGCCCCGCTTTTAATTCCCACGCATGTACCATGCCTCGGGAGGCGTTAAAACTTGCATTTAGTGCTGTGATATGATATGGCTGTAATATTTGCTTTTGAATTCCCTAAAATTTGCACTATTCCTTCCTACTTGCTTATGTTCTCGCCGGTGAGCCCGGCCCAAGCCTACCTCAGCCGCCGTTGGCCCCGACCGGAAACCAGGATGAGACCAAGGGGTGAGGGGATACGTGACAAGTTAGGCTCCTGAGTCGCGATGCTCAGGAGTCCCCCTTGGTGCTCGAACAGCAAGTAGGGAGGTGAGATGCGGGTGGATCTACCATTCTACGTCTGCAGGGCCCGGCCTCGCGCATACCTCAACCGCTATTAGCCTTTCGGAACTAAGGAGTGAGGGGCTACGTGACCAGTTAGGCTCCTGAGTCGCGATGCTCAGGAGTCCCCCTTGACGCTCAAACGGCCTTCGTATCTTGGCTCCGCTCAGGGAGGGACGTGCAACGAACCAGACCCGGGGGGCCTGGCTGGGTGGCGTGCGTCTGGGCGTAACCCAGGCGTAGCCCCCGTACCCAGCCCCCTCGCGCAGCACTCCTGAGGGGAGGCGTTGTGATGAGGCTAGACACTAAGCTCTGGGCTCCCTGAGGTTGATGCGGCCCGGGAGCCACCCTCAGTTGTTTATCACCAGCGCGGAGCATAGCGCTTCCGTGTGTGTGCAGGCATAGCCGCTCCTCGGCGGTGTCGTCCACCAACAGCGGAGCATGGTGCTTCCATCAGTGCGTGGGAGGGGCTCCCCTCGGGAGAGCCTGGGCGTGCCACAGCCCATACGACATGTGGCTGGCATGGTAGGGCTTGACGAGGTGTATCTGGGCACCCGTGAGCAGTGCCAAGGACTCACGGGGCCCTACCTCAAGGCGGGTTGTGCTGGATCTGGGCCTTATCTTGGAGTGTGTTCTGCAATTTTGGCTAGATGCGGTGCTCTCGTCCTCGGGTCCGGCTCGAGCTGGTCTCGGCCGTCGGGTGGCATGCAGTCACGATGCCATGGACAAGACCGGTGGGTGAGGGCTGTAGAGCGGTGGGAGCCCTGAGTCGCGATACTCAGGCACCCCCTTTACGCATAAGCGGGTTAGATGTCGAAACTCTATGTCCTCGGGTCCAGCTCTTGAGCGGTCTCGAACGTCGGCGGCATGCCGGTCGCGATGCCATGGACAAGACCGGAGGGTGAGGGCTGGAGAGCGGTAGGAGCCACTGAGTCGCGATGCTCGGGCACCCCTTTAACGCATAAGCTTGGTTATATGTCGAAACTCGTCCTCGGGTCCGGCTCTCGAGCTGGTCTCGGCCGTCGCTGGCATGCCGGTCGCGATGCCATGGACAAGACCAGAGGGTGAGGGGCTGGAGAGCGGTAGGAGCCACGAGTCACGATGCTCGAGCACCCCCCTTTACGCGCAAGCTGCGACATCCAGAAGAAAGGTGCTGCGGACAGGGCGCGAATAACAAGCAAGATGGGTGAAAGCATGGCCCTAAGATAAACGCATAAGAATTTTGCGCTTGGTCTCGACCCGAGCGGTTTGGGATGATGCAGCCCAGGGCGCCCCAATAAAGTAAGCTAAGAACATGAAATGAAAAGGATACCGCGCGGAGCCGCGGACCTGTGACGGCTGGGAATAATGCGTACCGAGGCGCCCCACCGAAATGAAACTTGAAAGATGTCACCTGATGATGTTGGGGACGAAGGGGTGTTGGTGTAGCAGACTCGGTGGGCTGCGGGGGCCGATCCTCACGAGCCCATAGGCCCAGGGGCCTGGGGAGGCTCTGGCGGCGCTGGTGGCCCCTTGCGGACCATCTCCATCTCCACCAGGGTTGCGGCGCGCCTGACCTCTTGAGCCTCTAGGATGGCCCTCATGAGGCGCTGGTACGCGGCAGCCGCGTTCGACAAGCCATAAGGCGTGCGAACGTTGCTGTGGGGCGGACCCTCGCAGCGTCCCACTTGCGAGGGCCAGAGGCGCTCCTGAGACGCGGCTCGGTTGAGCCCTGGTATGTCGATGCAGACGCACAGCCCACCATCCTCGCCTGGATGGGGGGCCACAGCGGGTAGGTGGCGGCTGCCTCTCATGACTCTTGACTCCTGTAGCTCCTGAATGGCCTTGCTGACGAACTCCTGAGGGTTTAGCCCTCCTTGCCTTGCTCCTTCTTGAGGGAAACGTGCTTCAAAACACGCCTCCACGTGGTGCCCAAGCGCCTCTCTTGTGGCCTTGGCGAGGTTGGCGGTCCTCCAGGGGAGAGCCCCTGAGCCCTGCCTAAGGAGGGCGCCGGGCGCGCTTCCCTATGCGATGGAAGGAGGTTCCCCTTGAGCAGGCGCGGGCCCTGAGGGGCCTGCCTCCTGAGGGGCCGGGCCGGACGATGTCTTCTTCTTCTTGGGGGTGGCCTCGGGAAGCCTCCTGCTTCCATGATCCCGGTCTTCAATGACGCGTGGCCTAAAAGGCTCGCTCAGGAGCACTGCTGCGTCTCTCTCTCGCGAGGCACCGTGATGACCCGCCACTTCTCGGCATCTTGAGGATGTTGTAGCCGTGGTGGAGTTCTGACCATGAACAGCCAGCGCCGGGTACCAAGGATGGCATTATCTGTGCGAATGTGGGCGACGTCGAAGTCGATGAGCTCGGTGCGGTAGTTGTCGCATGCCCCGAAGGTGACAGGGAGGCGAACCTGCCCGATCGGGACCGTGGAGCCGTCGGTGACTCCCGAGAAAGGCTAGGTTGGCTGAAGCTGATTGTAGGGCACTTGGAGATTGTTGAACGTTTCCACGGACAGGACTCCGGCTGTGGCCGCGCATCGGGAGGACTCCGGCTGTGGCCGCGCACTTGAGCTGATCCGCGGAGCTGAATGTGATGGCGCACGCCGACCACCTGAGAGGGCGCATGGCCTCGAGCTTGGGGAGGGCTGCATTTACTTCGCGGGCGAACTGCTTGAAGATGCGCTGAGAGGCTGGGGCTTGAGCTCCGCCCAGGATGCAGGCGATCGCGCATGGTTCCTAGAAGCCCCCAGCCCCCTCGTCCTGATGACGGTCCTCATTTCTTCTTGGTTGTGGCGGCAGCGGAGGGAGGCCTGCGTTCCCTTGCGGGTGATCCTCGCGAGGCTGATCCCTCCAGCCTCCCTCGCGAGGCGGGTCCTGCCAGCGATCCTCGCGAGGTTGGTCGCGCCACCCCTAGCGTGGGCCGCGGTCTTCCCAGCGTCCTGCGTTCCTTCCTCCTCCCCGGCCTTAGCCCCAGTCGCTGCGGTCGGGACGTTGGCCGACCCTTCCTTCACGCATGGCCCGGAGCTCTTGGCATTCATTGGTGTTTTGGGTGTGGAGGTCGTGGTACACGCAGTACCGACTGCCCTTGGCGGGTTCGGGCTGATCTCTGCCCGCAGTATCGGCTCTGCATGAGCACGGCAGCCCCTTGCACTTCCGTCCTTGGCCTTGGGCTTCTTCTCTTTGGGTTCTGCGGCGAGCAGTCGAGGAGGAAGAGGTGCCCCTCCTCAGCCTGGCGCGCCAGTCGCTAAGTTGAACGGCTCAAGGAGGTGCACTGAGGTCTTCATGCATCGCCAACTCCTCCTTCATCTTGATGTCGCTGCGCTGTCGGAGAAAGGCTGAGATGATGGCCTCCTCGGTCACCTTGGGGATCTTGAGGCGTAGCGTTGTTGAAGTGCTGGATGTACTTTGCAGGTTTCCTAGTTGCTGCTTGATCTGGCGCATGTCGCTCACGGCGGGTGGCCGTCGCGAGTACTACTGAAGTTGGCAATGAAGCGGGTGCGGATCTCATCGAGGAGGAGATCGTGCACAGGCAGATTCAGGAGCCAGGTGCGAGCCCCGTCCTTGAGCGCCATGGGAAACCGGTTCGCCATGACCTTCTCGTCTCAGTTGGCGGCATCGATGCCCAGCTCGTAGAGCTGGAGGAACTCTGCAGGGTCAGCCGTGCCGTCGTAGCGGGGAGGCAGGTCGGCAATTTGCCGAGCCACGCGGCGCTTTCGTAGCTTCGAGGGTGAAAGCGCGGCAGCCAGCTGTAGCCCGGAGGCCTTAGGCGATGAAGAGCTTGGTCTGTGGGTCCCCATGCACTGCAGCTCGGGAGCAGCTGGGGTCTTGGCGTCTTTGGAGCACGGAGCGCTTATGGCAGCTTCTCGAGGCGAGGACTTCTTAGCAGCTCTGCTCTGCCGGCTGGCGCTGACAGGCGGGTTCGCTTAGGGGCGCGACGCCTTGGGGCAGTGCCTTCTCGAGGCGGTGGCGCCCAGGGAGCTTCATTGCTCGCCTTGGGCGGTAGCGGTGCAGCAAGAAGGACGGCGCGAGAGAGCCCAATGGCCTTGGACAGCTTCAGCGACTTCGGTCGAGCCACTCTTCGTAAACGTCGTCGATTAGGCGGTAGCGCGGAGCTCGTTTGCGCGATGGCGTAGCTCGAGCCTCCATAACCACAGGGGCCTTGGGACAAAGAACCGGTAGGGTGGCGAGGTGTAGTAGTGCGCCGTCTCGCCTCATGGATGGAGTCTTGGGGCGATGCTTGCTGCTCGTTCCCTTGCAACGATGGCGGCGTTAACGGCGGTGACGAGGAACAATGGGGCGCCGCCGATGGGCGCTATGCGAGGCGGCAGCGGCGAGGCAGCTTCGGTTCTCGGCGAGGCCCAGCGGCGTGAACATGAACGCGATGGTCGAGAAGAAACGCGAGCGGCAGAGGCGAATTCAGCGCACCCTACGGGCGCGCCAAATGTCGGATTTCGGGTTCCGACAGACCCTTGAGGTTCAAACACTGGGGTGCGCGCGGAGATTTCGCCCTCTATCTACCTGCTCCTTGCCGAATCGCTAGGATCTAAACTATGGAAGAAACAACACAAGAGACACAGGGTTTATACTGGTTCAGGCCACCATTGTGGTATAATACCCTACTCCAGTGTGTGGTGTGGTGGATTGCCCCTTGGGCTGATGATGAACAATACAAGGAAAAACAGCCTCGCGAGGGTCTGTTCTTGACTGATGCCATGAACTGCTAGGAGAAGTTCAGTTGCTCTATCTACTGGTTTCTTGGTGTGGATCCAGATGCCTCTACCCTGGGGGTGGCTAGTCCTATTTATAGGCAAAGGCTCTGGGCCTCTCCCCAAATATTGAGCCGGAAGGGCGCCAACAATTGGCCATTTTGAAGGGGAACAGCGGGTACACCTATCCTGACTAAAGTTGGTCCTCGCCTGCCAAAGGCTCTGGTGGTGATGCATGCTTGGGCTCCACAATGACTTCCTTCCTGCCGTTGGGCTGGTCTTGGTCTTGTTGCACCGAAACGGATGCCTTTTGCTTGATGCTCTCGCCTGCGCTTGCTCCTTTGCACCAAATAGGAAAGGAGGACATCTGCGGGCTGGCGCCTCGATCGGGCGCCCTTGGTAAATCATGGCTTGCGTCATGGGCACCTCGCGAGGTACCCTGCCTTGAACTCTCCGCCTCCTCGTGAGCCCGCCTGATGAGGCTGTGTCTGAAGAAGCTCCTTGTCGTCCGCCCCGTGAGGCTTGGCCCCTCACGAGGGTCTTGAGCTTGTGTTGATGAAGATGGGTTGTGCTGGGCCCCCTTTGAGCCACGCCGCAGGCCGCAGGCAGGCAAGTCTGGGGACCCCCGTTCCCAGAACACCGACAGTGTCCGTACACTCTACTTTCGATCTGAAGAATAATTTGCACATCCCTTCGAGCTTCAAGCTGAAGAAGTGCTTAACAGTCCACGGACCCTCTTGATTGAACTCCCACATCCGGAGAGGCCGGCGTTGGCACGGCAACATCCGTCGGATTAACATCACTTGCATTATGCTGACAAGGTTAATGTCCCTCTCAAGAAGCTCTCGAATGCGGCTCTGCGATCTTGGTACATCGCCCGATAGTCCCCAATTCCGTCCTACGTCGGTCCAAGACGCTAGTTGTGACAGAGGGCCCGAGCGGAACTCGGGGCGGCCACCCACTTTGTGCCTCTCGGGGCCGTGACATAAAACCACCTCCATTGCCATACATCGGATACTTCTGGGAAAGAACCCTCTGGCCATGGGGCATCGGCATTCCTGCTTATTACGGCACCTTCGCACTCCGCGTGTTGCCCCTCGATCATCCTTGGCATCACATTGAAGGTCTTGAGCCATAAGCCAAAGTGTGGGGTGACATGGAGGAAGGCCTCGCACACTGAGGGAGTCCTGGACTAGGGGGTGTCCGGATAGCCGGACTATCATCATCGGCCGGACTCCAAGACTATGAAGATACAAGATTGAAGACTTCGACCCGTGTCCGGATGGGACTTTCCTTGGCGTGGAAGGCAAGCTTGGCGATACGGATATGTAGATCTCCTACCATTGTAACCGACTCTGTGTAACCCTAGCCCTTTCCAGTGTCTATATAAACCGGAGGGCTTTAGTCCGTAGGACGAACAACCATTACAACAATCATACCATAGGCTGGCTTCTAGGGTTTAGCCTCCTTGATCTCGTGGTAGATCCACTCTTGTACTACCCATATCATCAATATTAATCAAGAAGGAGTAGGGCTTTACCTCCATCAAGAGGGCCCGAACCTGCGTAAAAACATCGTGTCCCTTGTCTCCTGTTACCATCCGCCTAGACGCATAGTCCGGGACCCCCTACCCGAGATCCGTCGGTTTTGACATCGACATTGGTGCTTTCATTGAGAGTTCCTCTGTGTCTTCACCGATAGGCTTGATGGCTTCTTCAATCAACAACAACGCAGTCCAAGGTGAGACTTTTCTCCCCGGACAGATCTTCGTGTTCGGTGGCCGCCTTTGCGAGCCAATTAAGCAGCCATCTGGAGCAGATCGAAAGCTATGCCCCTGGCCATCGGGTCAGGTTTGGAAGCCTAAACTTCACGGCTGACATCCGTGGAGACTTGATCTTCGATGGAATCGGGCCACAACCGAGCGCACCGCACTGTCACGGTGGGCATGATTTAGCTCTCTCACCGGACAGTGCCCTGGAGGCCGCACATGAGTCCGCTCCGACCCATAGTTCAGAGCCGACTACGCAGATCGAGGACAGGTGGCTGGACACCGCCTCGGGGGCTGCAATCTCTACGGCGATGGAGCCGAATACTTACCTTGTCCCTTGCAAAGCTCATGACTCCGAGGCGCCGGACTCCGAACCTCCTGCGCCCCTGCCAATCGAATCCGATTGGGCGCCGATCATGGAGTTCACCGCTGCGGACATCTTTTAGCACTCACCCTTTTTCGACATCCTGAATTCGCTAAAGTACCTCTCGTTATCAGGAGATCCCTGGCGGACTGCGCTCAGGATGGTTGGGATGTGGACGATGAAGAAATTCAAAACCCTCCCACCACCCACTTTGTAGCCACTGTCGACGACCTAACCAACATGCTAGACTACGACTCCGAAGACATCGACGGTATGGACGACGATGCCGGAGACGATCAAGAACCAGCGCCACAGGGGCCTTTGGAAGACCACCTCGTCATACAACATATACATGGTGGACATCCCAAAGGACGGGGACGGCGAAGAAGTAGCGGAGGCAGATTCCTCTAAGAAACAGCCCAAGCGCCGACGTCAGCGGCGCCGCTCTAAATCCCGCCACAGCAACAATGGAGATTCCGGCACCGGAGATAATAACACCCTAGAGAGTGTTGAAGACAACCCCCTCCAGCAAGACTCAGCATAGGAGGATGGAGAAGCCAGCCCTCAAGAGAGGGCGGCAGACGAGGAGATAGAGGATGACAATTACATGCCTCCCTCCGGAGACGAGGCAAGCCTCAACGACGACGAATTAGTCGTGCTAGAGGATCCCGTCGAACAAGAGCGTTTTAAATGCAGGGCCACGGCGAACAGCCTAAAGAAAAAGCAGCAACAGCTTCGAGCTGATCAAGACCTGCTGGCCAACAGATGGACCGACGTCCTCGCGGCCGAAGAGCATGAACTCGAATGCCCCTCCAAAAGCTACCCAAAACGCAAGTTGCTCCCCGCTTATAGGAGGAGGCATACAAACCTTCATCACCAGCGCACAATACCGCTGACCGACCACCTCGTGGCCGCGACAGAGAGGCATCTAGGCCCTCCAACAGAACTGTACCCCAGCACCGCTCGAAAAGCGCGAAGCCACGGGTGAATGAGCCGGACTTGCGAGACGTATTGGAGGACAAGGCAAAACAATCAAGGTCCATCTACGGATCACGTGGGCGCCCCACGATCCACGACGACGACCGTCGCACCGGATACAGCAACTCCGGCCGGGCCGAACACAGCAGACAAAGCTCTCTTGAGCTACGTCGTGATATTACTTGATATAGGCGCCGCACACCCACTATGCTTCACGGATGAAGTAATGGATCATCAAATCCCGAAGGGTTTAAACCGTGAACATTGAATCCTATGATGGCACAGCGGACCCCGCGGTTTGGATCGAAGATTATCTCCTTCATATCCATATGGCTCGCGGTGATGATCTCACGCCATCAAGTATCTCCCCTCAAGCAAAGGACCAGCTCGGCATTGGCTTAACAGCTTGCCGGCGAGTCAATTGGATGTTGGGAGGACACGGAAGCCGCATTCTCGACAACTTCCGGGGCACATATGTGCGACCACCAGACGTCGATGACCTAAGCCACATAATTCAGCAGCCAGACGAATCGGCCAGACAGTTATGGACACAGTTCTTAACAAAGAAAAATCAAATCGTCATTGTCCGGATCACGAGGCCCTTGCAGCCTTCAAACATAACAACCCATGACAGTGGCTGGCCCGGCACCTAGGGCAGGAAAAGCGAAATCCATGGCAGCCCTCACATCACTCATGACCCGCTTACGTGCGGGGAGGACAACTAGCTAGCCGCACTGAAACAACCTCGGTAAAAATTCTGGCAGTCCGGATTACAAGGACCGCAATGGCGGTCGCGTCGTAACAAAAACAAAGCGCGCGTGCGGCGATAACTGAGATCTGGCGGTCAGCGCCGGATTGAGCTCAAAACCGGTCGTGGAAAAAGCCATTTAAAGAACTACCGAATGCGTCAATTTGGACCGAATACTCGACCGCTCTTGCTAGATACATGGCACCCGAAAAGCCAGCTAATCACACCAACAGGATTGTTGGGTATTCAGCATGCGAGCAAGTTAATTGCGAAAACAATGACAAGGGCCGCATAGCAATGGCGAGGAGGAGACCCGGCCGCCCGAATAGTAGAGGGCGAAGGGTTCCCCCACAAGTGCGGATGGTAAACATGATATCGCAACCCACATACCCAAGAGGCGGAGCGTGCGCAAGGGCGTATATGCGATGGAGCGATCGCCGAAGTTCAATCCATGGTCCTCTTGCCCGATCACTTTCGATCGAAGGACCACTCCACGATATCCGCCATGGCGGAGTTCGCGCATTGGTCTTAGACCCAATCGTCGAAGGATTTCACCTCACTAGAGTCACGATGGGACGGCGGCGGAGCTGAACACCTTTATCGGGATACGGTCGCAAGATGGGCATAGACCCCTCAAGGATTAAACCTACAAAGGCGACCTTCAAAGGCGTCATACAAGGTGTTGAGGCCAATTATGCAGGCTCGATCCTGCTGGAAGTGGTCTTGGATCCCGGATAACTTCGGCGAGGAGTTAATCTTGACATAGTCTCGTTCATGATGGCTATCACGCCCTGCTCAGACGAACAGCGTTTACAAAGTTCAGCAGCGGTGCCGCGTATACATACCTCAAGCTCAAGATGCGAGGCCCTCGTAAGTCATCACGGTCAGCGGAAACTGGCGCTCCTCGAGCGGAGGAACACACAGCAACGCTCGCATGGCGGAAATCTGAGTAGCCTCTTAAGGCAATTCTCGAGCCCGGACGTTAAATGGCTGGACATATCCAAACGCGCCCGGAGCAACAGACATCAAGACCACCTAGCACGATCCGAGCACGCGTAGCAATGCGGCCCCAACCCCAGCCCTCGCATGATTGCAAGACCAGCTCTTCGCATACATCATTACGCTCTGGAGATACCATGGGCATAGGGGGAGGGGCACGACCACGACAGGCCCAGAGTGCGGCTCAACCACACCAGGGGCTCCCAAGTGTGTCGCTCTTTTTCTTTTCCTTTTTTTCTATTTATCCACAGGACTCCGTTCATCAGAGACCCTGTCCAGCGGTGAATCTGCCGAACTCACGATGCAACAGCCAGCGAAGGACAAAGGCTATGAAGAACACTCAGGTGGTCTCCATTATGAGCATTAAATCTGTTAAATACACCATTCCGCAGCCTACCCCTGGAGGGGGACATGCCTAATAGTCCAATCCCTTGCTTACCGCACTATTTGTATCGTTCTGCACTCACGGCAGAATACCTTGAATAAACAATGAATCACTTTTCGCTTATAATTGCATTCCTTTTTTACATAAATGTTCATTTATGACGTTTTGCATCCGTACACTTTAGTGCGGCCGAATACCGAGGGCTTATGTTCCCGCATTATGGTGTGATAAGTCGAACACTTTCACAAGTCGGCACCCGAACTTATAGCATTATATGCATCGGCTCGAATCATGTCTTGGGTCAATAGTTGGGTTTTCCGGCTCCCATGTTTTGGTACCTTACGTTCCGTTCATCGGCTAAGGTATGGGAGAACCCACTGCGATTGCGCCCGGCTGAGCTGGGCGGCGCCTCGATGGAAAGCTAAAACTGCCCGTCATGATAAGGCGAGAGCTGGTCGCTGTTCGAGAGGTCTTTTCGAGTCCCTAAAGACTTACGCCGCTTGGCGAGGAACGGCTGTGTCCGCCCAGGCGTGGATAGCACCCGAACTCGGTCTTCGAACACTAGGGCTTCGCCGAAATTTAAAATTATAGAATTCTATGGCTAAGTGAGAGTGTTCAAGCATTATAAGTCCGGTTGCCTTGTTTGTTGTGCTGAGCGCCTCCCTAGATGGACCCAAAAATGTGAACAAGAGCGCTCAAGTTTATCCCGAACACCCCAACACTCGTGGCATGGGGGCTGAAGCCGACGACTTGCCATCTCTCAGATTTGATAAACGGCCGCACAGAAGGTAATATTTTAAATTAATAAGCGTTGCTTAGCGCATATGAACAAAGTTTTCAGCGCACAGGATAACACACTGCGAGTCTACTCAAATATCACATCTTTGGGGCACTCGTCCGCAATCTTGCGGGCACCCTTCAGGACACTCTTATAATACATTTCGGGCGTCGATACTCCTTGCGGGCGGCGGCGCGTCATCGAAGCCTCTTAGCATCCAGCCTGCCCGGTGCACCTTGCGCGGGCAAGGGCCAGCAGGCACCTTCAATGCAGGCGGGGCGCTTGATGACTTCCACCCAAGGGCACGCATCCACCAGCCGCCGCCCAGGCGAAGTAGCTCGAGGCATGGCCTCTTGAGCCACACCGGACTATGAGGCCCTTCATGGCCTACTCGGCTACCTGTGGAGCTCGACCAGGTGCTTCATTTGGTCGCTAAAGCAACGGATGTCCGGCCTCGGCATCTTGAGACGAAGACCTTCTCCGTTGAGCTCCCTCCTCGGCCCGGTAGAATCGGCAGATCGGACCGCTGCAAGGCAGATCTACAAAGCGCTCTGAGAGCTCCGAATCCGGGTAAGTAAAGGTAATTCACACTCACATGCTTGCTTTGCATGAAAAATGCCTTACCGCCACTATTTTCTTCACGCCTCAATCTCTGGAGGCCTTATGGGCCTCGGCCTTGGCACTTTGGCACTCTCAAGGCGAGGCAAGCTCGGACTCTCGAGTCTTGAGTCGCGCTCAAACTCTCATGCTTTTCCATGAGGCACAGGCTCTTGGCGCACCTCCGCCACCCGCGCCTCCTGCTTCTCTCCTCCGCTCGTTCGCGGCCGCGTATGTTGACGCGGATGGACATGCCTCCTTCGAATTCGCCACCTCGTTAAGTGGCTCTGCGGTGCCCACGTTATCCTTGTTATTTCTATTGCAACCAAAATCCTTTTATGTAAGGTACAAATTTATACGGTGTTACTCACCTTCTTTGTTCTCGAGCTGCTTCTTGGCAAGGCCGAGCTCGTTCTCGGTCCGCTCGAGGTCACGCTTCAAAGCACCGACCTCTGCGGTCAATCGGCAGAGGTCGGCCAGCAACCTGCAATCCCATATTGACATAATTTTTAGAACTCCTGCGTATATCTTTTTAGATCCTCAGTCCGGCTTTTCTTTCCGAACACCAAACCCGAGCATCGAGGCGCTCTGTTTATGCGGTATTACATTACATATTTTAAAATTCTTACCTCAAAGCCTGTTAGAAGGCTGCTGCAGGCTTCGGTCAGGCCGCTTTGGCAGTGAACCTTGTGAATCACGCACTTATGATAGTGCGGTGTTCTTCCTTGATGGAAGCGCCGTTGGCGCCTCCAACAAGTTGTCTGGCGCCTCGGTTGGGCCGGAGGTCGCCGAGGCCCAGTCTTGCCCTTCTTCGAAGGGCCGCTGCCGGACTCGGAACCACTCCGGGTTCAGGGAATCTTGATGCAAAGTCCGGGAGGTTGCCCTGTGGCACCTCCGGAGCCTACCCTCCTGTCGGGTCCCCTCCTGGGACCCCACCTCGGCGTCCTCAGCGTCGCGAGGGGTGGAGGCGGTCGAAATGGAATCCACATCCAACGGAGCCAAGGACCCACTCGAAGAAGCGGGAAAATCGTCCTCGGCCGGACTACAGGTTGTATGCGGCATTAGAAGGACACTGTGTGGCGAAAAAGAGAAATTATAAATCATTAGAATCCGGAAACTTACGATCTTGCGCGGGCTTGGCCTTGAGGCCGCCCTCGTCGCCTTCGTCGGCGTGGGCGGGCCGTCCGGAGGAAGGTCCTTCCCCTCTTGGACCCTTCGGCCTCCCCCGTTGGGGGATCCTTCCTCTTCCTCTCTCCCCCCCCCCTCTAGGGGAGAGTCCTCTCTCTCCTCCTCGTCTTCGGGGGAGAGTCCGCCTCGAGCCATCGGACGATGAGTCGATACCACAACACAGGAACTCCTTCGGGTTCCGTGGCGCCTTCTTAACCTTCTTCTCGGCACCACGTAAGGGGCGGAACCAGCAACCCGTCAAACGGGTATCCGCTGGGTCTTCGGGAAGGGGAGCCGGACAATCAACCTGTCCGGACGTCCTCTGCCAGTCCTGTTAAAGGCATTGGGAGTTTTAGATCTCACATAGAGTCAAACTATGAAAAGAGTAAGTGTCCTGTAAAGGATAGCAAAGCTTACCTCGCTAGCCGGGCACTTTGTGCTGAATCCGCGATCTTCAGTTGCGGATGCGGGGGCTTCTCCGCCCTTGAACAGCACCTTCCAGGCAGCTTCGTACGTCGTGTCGAAGAGCCCGCTCAGGGTCCGGTGTTGTGCTGGATCAAACTCCCACAAATTGAAGGCCCGTTGCTGGCAGGGGAGAATCCGGCGGACGAGCATGACTTGGATCACGTTGACAAGCTTAAGCTTCTTGTTCACCAGTGCAGAGGCAGGGTGAGTCTGTCGGCTCCTCGAACTACCCCATAGCAAGCCCTTATCTTTCCGGTGAGCTGCATGGGGATACCAGATCTGAACTCGGGGCGCTGCCCATTTAGGGTCCGCGGCTTGGTGATGTAGAACCACCCGAGTGCCACCCTTTGATGGACTCCACAAAGGCACCCTCGAGCGGAAGGGCGTTAGGCATTTGCCCGCCATGGCGCCTCCGCACTCGCTTGGGCGCCCTTCACCACCTTGGCTTGAAATTGAAGGTCTTTAGCCACAAGCGAAGTGGGGCTGGATCTGAAGGAAGGCCTCGCATACGCACGATAAACGCCGAGATGTTGAGGATGTAGTTTGGCGCGGATCATGGAAGTCGAGCCGTAGTAGTACATGAGCTCCCGGACGAAGGGATGAAGTGGAAAGCCCAGTCCATGGCGGAAGTGGGGAAGAATCGACCCTCTCATGGGGCACAGGGGTGGGGATGAGCTGCCTTGTCGGCGGGCCGGTCTTGTGATGTCATTTGCTGAAAGTATCCGGCACCGCGTAGCCTCTCGATGTGTCCCTTCATAACGGAGGAGGCCATCCATTTGCCTCTCACTCCGGACATGGCTGGAGAAGGTTGAGACGAGATGTGCGGACTTGGGCGCTGGAGCTCGAGTGCACGGAGATGGATAAGCAAAAGGAGGAAGAAGGCGTGGGTAAAGAGGGTGGATCCTTATCCCTTATATATGGGCGGACGAAGACTATCGTCCCCACCAGCTGGTAAAACTTCGCTTATCTCCCAAGCGCCACAATCAATGGCGCGGTTGGGTTACTACGTCCGTATTGATGGGAATCCCGAATAAAGGGAACACGATCTCTGCTCGACAAGGCGTGCCAAGGAAACGCTTCGCTAAGCGCTGAGGTGGTATAATAAAACGATTCAAGTAAAGGCTTGGTGGTGGTGTGGCGTCATGCCACAAAATCGTCGTGATTGAACTTGTGTACATATTATTCTCTCTCACGGTGAATGCGTGGAATTTATTTTGCGAGCCAAACACTATCCTGGTGTTCACAATCTTCTATGGATTATTCGGAGGAGGAACCCGCCTTGCAATGCCGAACAATATCTTGCCGGACTCATCGTCATTGAAGTCCGCTTCGGGGAGACTCTTGAGGAGTCTGGACTAGGGGTGTCCGGATAGCGGACTATCATCATCGGCGGACTCCAAGACTATGAAGATACAAGATTGAAGACTTTGTCCGTGTCGGATGGGACTTTCCTTGGCGTGGAAGGCAAGCTTGGCGTCTGGATATGTTGATCTCCTACCATTATAACCGACTCTGTAACCCTAGCCCTCTCCGGTGTCTATATAAACCGGAGGGCTTTAGTCCGTGGACGAACAACCATTACAACAATCATACCATAGGCTAGCTTCTAGGGTTTAGCCTCCTTGATCTCGTGGTAGATCCACTCTTGTACTACCCATATCATCAATATTAATCAAGCAGGAGTAGGGTTTTACCTCCATCGAGAGGGCCCGAACCTAGGTAAAAACATCGTGTCCCTTGTCTCCTGTTACCATCCGCCTAGACGCACAGTCCGGGACCCCCTACCCGAGATCCACCGGTTTTGACACCGACACACACTATAATGAACGACGAGATATGGAGGATGGCGTCCGGAGCCAGATAATGAAAATCCAACCCATAACAAAACATTAGCCCCCTCACGAAAGGATCTAGGGTGAGGCCCAAGCCACGGAGGAAGTGAGGAACAAACACGATGCACTCATTGGGCTCTGGTGTAGGGATGACCTGCCCTGGGGCAGGAAGCCTGTGCTGGATATTGGCGGTCAGATATCCGACCTCCCTAAGCTTCGCAATGTCTTCTTTTTGAATCGAGGAGGCCACCTACCGGCCTTGAGGGTTGGATCCGGACATATTGGAGGATCTGGGGTGTTGGAGCTTAGATATCGGAGGTTATAACTCGAGGTGCGAAAAGGCGCGAGGAAGGTGGAAAAGAGGCATAGGCCTCAGCCCCTTTTATGAAGGGGGTGAATATCAAGAGTCCTTAGGGTGACCACTTGAGGCTTATCCAAAAATACGTGGGGTCATACCAACGGTCTTCATGGGGTCACATTGATGGAAAATCCCGTAATAAGAGGAACAAGATCTCTGCCTCGACAGGACGTGCCAATAAAACCGCCTCGCAGCGCGAGTCGAGGTGGGGCGAGAAGCACCGGTTTGTGTTGGACCAGGCCACGATGCAAGGGCATGACGTGCGAAGATTGCCACGCTATGTTCCCTACAATGGTATGTGAAGATCATCTTGCACATCCGGACACGGTTTGAGTGTTCGGTAACTACTTTGGAGTATTCGGAGAAGGAACCCGCCTTGCAATGTCGGAGACAATACTGCGCGCCGGACTCATCATCATTGAAGCCTGGTTCAGGGGCTACTGAGGGAGTCCTAGATTAGGGGGTATCCGGATAGTCGGACTGTATACATCGTCCGAACTATTGAAGCGTGAAGATACAAGACTCAAGACTTCGGCCCGTGTCCGGATGGGACTCTCCTTTGCGTGGAAGACAAGCTTGGCGATCTGGATATTGTGTTTCCTTCCTTGTAACCGACTCCATGTAAACCATAGCCCTCTCCGGTGTCTATATAAACCGGAGAGATTGGTCCTTAGAACGCCGATCACGATCATAATCATACCATCATACGTTAGCTCTTAGGGTTTAGCCTCTACAATCTAGTGGTAGATCTACTCTTGTACTACTCATATCTTCAATATTAATCAAGCAGGAAGTAGGGTTTTACCTCCATCGAGAGGGCGAACACAGGTAAACATTGTGTCCCTTGCTTCTGTTACCATCAACCTAGACTCACGGATCGGGACCCCCTACCGAGATCCGCCGGTTTTGACACCGACACCGGCAAACCAACATTTACCAAAGACATGATTCGAGCTGATGCATATAAGGCCAAACTTCATGACGCCAAACACTCTCGAAGGTATTCAGACTTTATAACATATCTTTGGGCTGAGTGCTGACCTTTATTATAAACCCAATGTATTTCCATGTCGTGCATTAGTCTGTCGTGGCGAAATGCCAATAACGGCAGTATCCTCTGTGGGTGTACTACCCATGGGATGTGTAAGCAACAAGAGACAATAAAGAAGGTTTACACAGGGGCTTAATCCAAAGAGAAACCTTTGAGCGGGGCCCTACTGCACGTCTGTACCTTTTACTCTGTTGTGCCGTGTCCTGGGAGGGTATCGCACGAATGGTCTCTGTAAAAAGGAAAAGTCATGTAGAAGAGTATGACGTAAGCGTGCGGAGAGTTGGCTATCATCAATGGATAGTAAAAGTGTGAGACATTGGTCTGTTAATAAACTCAAGCCAAAAGTTGGGCTTTATTAAATATCCATAGCCCCTGGTGTCCTCTATGGGATTACATGTATGGCGCCCAGCTCAGGTTTATCTGGGCTGCCGGACTCGTCTAACCGTGTCCGTGGTCTTAACGACCGATCATGCGTTCTGATATTAGAAGCCGCTTAGAGTCCGGCTGCTAGAGCCATTGCATACTCTTCCGCGCGTAAGGAACGCTCTGTATTTCCATTAAGGTGATGACGCCACGTGGACCGGGCATCTTGAGTTTAAGGTAGGCGTAGTGTGGTACTGCGTTGAAGCTGGCGAAGGCCGTTCTCCCGAGCAATGCATGATAACCACTTTGGAGGGGGCGATGGTGAAGTGTAGTTCTTCGCTTCTGAAGTTGCCTAGGGAACCGAATATCACCTCTAGTACGAGGGAGCCCCTGCAGCGGGCTTTAACGCCTGGTATCACCCCTTCAAAGGTGGTCTTACTTGGCTGATTCTGGATGGGTCTATCCCCATCCTGCGGATAGTGTCCTGGTATATTAGATTAAGACTACTGCTGCCGTCCATGAGGACGTGAGTGAGATGGTATCCGTCGATTATTGGGTCGAGCATCAAGGCAGCTGATCCTCCATGCTGCATACTAGTCGTGTAGTCCCTGTGATCGAAGGTGATCGGGCAGGCCGACTGGTGGTTAAGTTTGGGGGCGACGGGCTCTATAGCGTATGCATCTCTGAGCACGTGTTCGCGCCTTCTCTTGGGTATGTGAGCCGCGTGGATCATGTTTACTGTTTTTACCTCTGGTGGGAATTTTTTCTGTCCCCCAGTGTTCGGCTGGCGAGGCTCATCCTCGTCTTCACTTGGTGTTTCCCTTACCTTGTGTTCGGCATTTAATTTGTCGGCCTGCTTAAAGACCCAGCATTCTCTGTGAGTGTGGTTCGCAGGTTTTTCGGGTGTGCCGTGAATTTGGCACAGTCTGTCCAGGACTTTGTTTAGGCCGGACGGTCCCTCTTTGTCATGGAATTATCACGTCAGATGTCCTCATGAAAGGACTTAGTCGTGGAGCCATCGCAACGGGTTAGCTTGAAGGGGTTAAACCGGACAAGGGACGCGGGAGTTTATACTAGTTCGGCCCCTTCGATGAAGGTAAAAGCCTACGTCTAGTTGTGATGGGATTGATTGGGTTTTGATGATCAGGGAGCGAAATATGCTTGCCTGAGTCTCGAGTTGTTGTCTGTTGTCCACTGAACGCCGCAAGTCGTCCCTTTGTATACGAGTTGGCCTTGCGGCGGTCTCTGAACCGAGGCCGACTCATACAAAGTGTCGGCTCGGTCTACCTTTCTAACTTACATTACAAGTTTACATAGTCATGGCGGTTTATTACTATGGGCCCTAATCCGCCTTTGGGCTTCGGGCTTCTAGGCTTCATTTAGTAAAGCGCCATCTTCTGGATCTTCATGGGCTTTAACATAGTCGAGGGTGAACCGGGCCCTCCTGGCCGGTTTACACTCAGTAGCTATATCCTCAACACTCTTTGCTGCCTTTAAATGGCTTCTATTGTTTACCGGGTCGAGATCCTCTGAATCCGGCATTGACCGTTGTGTTGTCCGGACTTTCTTCCTTGTTTCTACGTTTTTTTTATTTCGATGTGGCTTCCCATTGCCATCCCTGATTTCGGATGTGCCTGGGTCGCGGGCCAACCAGTTGTCTTCACCCACGCAAAAGCGGGTCATGAGGCCTGTTAGGGCTGCCATTGTCCTCGGCTTTTCTTGGCCGAGGTGTCTGGCAAGCCACTCATCCCGGATACTGTGCTTGAAGGCCGCTAGGGCTTCGGCATCCGGACAATCAACAATTTGATTCTTCTTAGTGAGGAATCTATTCCAAAGCTTTCGGGCGGACTCTCCGGGCTGTTGAATTATGTGACTTAAATCGTCAGCATCCGGAGGTCGGACATAGGTTCCTTGAAAATTGGCCCTGAAAGCATCCTCAAGTTCCTCCCAACTTCCGATTGAGTTTTCGGGGAGGCTTTTCAACCAGTGTCGAGCTGGTCCCTTCAACTTGAGGGGAAGGTATTTGATGGCATGGAGGTCGTCTCCACGAGCCATGTGGATGTGAAGGATAAAATCCTCAATCCAGACCCCGGGGTCCGTCGTTCTATCATATGCCTCTATGTTCACGGGTTTGAAACCCTGTGGAAATTCATGGTCCAGTACCTCTTCGTTGAAGCACAGAGGGTGAGCGGCTCCTTTGTATCTGGACATTTTGTGGAGTGTTGTTGACTATTGTTGTGTCCGGTGATGATTCCGAACTGGTACTCAATCAGTCTGATTGTTTTGGTGATTGTAATCCTGCACTGGAGCGTGTCCTCTAGATCCATAGATGGACCTGGTCGCACCGGCCATTTTATCCAGGAGCTCACGTAAATCGTGTGTGGCGTCAGTAGCTGCTCTATTGCGGTTATGAAGTGGTTGTTCCAGCCTATTGGTCGTATTGTTCTTCGGTGGAACGGCCTCATCGTCGAATTCTGGCAGCAGCTTGCGCTTTGGATAGCTCTTTGTGTGGCGATTGTCACCGTATTTTTCTTCAGTGTCTAGCACTTTATTCCATCTGCGATTGAGAATTTCCTGTGCGGCCTTAAGCCTTTGCTTTTGCTTCTTTAGACTTCTCGTAGTGGCCATGAGCCTTCTGTGGAGGATATCTTGTTCCAAACGTGTTTCCGGGATGAGGAATGTGTCGTCGTCCGGACTGTGCTCCTGTCCCGGGGCAGTTTGATGAGTTCGGCCCTCGGGATCACAGTGATTGGGCGTCTGCTCCGGGCTGTGTTCGGCGTGACCAGGCTCATCCTGCTCCATCGCTGGGTCCATATGATCATTGTTGCCTTCGGAGTTGACTAGGGTGTCGATCTTTCTAGTGCTGTTATCGCTGCTTTACTGTGGCTGGACTTAGAGCGGTGTCTGCGCCGTCGTTTTGGCTTTTGTCCGGGGGTTTTATCCTCCATTTTGTCGTTGTCGTCCTCCTTAGGCGTGTCCATCATGTATATATCATATGATGAGGTGGCAGTCCGGCGCCCCGTGGGCAGTGGTTCGGAGTCGTCCCCTGCACCGACGTCCATACCGTCAGTGTCATCGGAGTCAAAGTTAAGCATCTCTGTTACGTCATCGACAGTGGCTATGAAGTGGGTGGTGGGTGGGCAATGAATTTCTTAGTTGCCTTCTTCCCCCTTGAGCCAGACATAGTTCGGCCAAGAGACTCTTGACAAAGAGAGAGACTTTAATGAGTTCAGCATGTCGCCAAAGGGCGAGTGCTGGAAGATATCAGCAGTGGCAACTTCCATTACTGGAGCCCGATCAGAATCGGCGGGCCTGGGGGCGCGCTGTCTGGGACCTACAACCGGACACAAGTCCAGGGGCCCGGAGACACAGGCTTCCTTGGGGATGAAGTCTGTCTTCGGCTCTATCGCCGATGAGTGTGCAGCCTCCGGGGCGGGGTCCATCTACCCGTCCTCGGACGACGCAATCTGCCCTGGATTTAGGTCCGGAGTTCCTGCAGGTGCAACATCCTGAGTATTGTCCGACAGCAGGCCTAGGCCATTGTCGTCGTGACTGTTTGGCGCTCCTGGCGTGGGCCCGAATCCGTCGAAGATCAAGTCTCCACGAATATCGGCCGTGTAGTTCAAGTTTCCGAACCTGACCTGATGGCTAGGGGCGTGGCTGTCGATCTACTCTAGATGGCCAAGCGAATTGACCCACAGTGCGAAGCTGCCGAACATGAAGATCTGTCCCGGGAGAAAAGTCTCGCCCTAGACCATGTTGTTGTTGATGATTGAAGGAGCCATCGTGCCTTGTAGCGACGACATAGAGGAACTCTCAATGAAAGCACCAATGTCGGTGTCAAAACCGGCGGATCTCGGGTAGGGGGTCCCGATCTGTGCATCTAAGGCTAATGGTAACAAGAGGCAAGGGACACGATGTTTTACCCAGGTTCGAGCCCTCTCGATGGAGGTAAAACCCTACTTCCTGCTTGACTGATCTTGATGATATGAGTATTACAAGAGTTGTTCTACCACGAGATCGTAGAGGCTAAACCCTAGAAGCTAGCCTATGATGATTATGATTGTGTCTCTAAGGACTAAACCCTTCGGTTTATATAGACACCGGAAGGGGCTAGGGTTTACACAGAGTCGGTTACAAAGAAGGAGATCTAACATCCGGATCGCCAAGCGTGTCATCCATGCAAAGGAGAGTCCCATCCGGACACGGGACGAAGTCTTGAGCCCTGTATCTTCATGCTCCAATAGTCCAGCCAAAGTATATAGTCCGGCTGTCCGGATACCCCCTAATCCAGGACTCCCTCAGGAGGCTTCTTGCAAGATTAACAAGGCAATCAGACTATGCGGCTTTATGTCAGGACCCCGACTCAATGTCACATCGATCTAGCCTGTAACACATCATATCACTTTGCGGCCTCACGCACGGTATCCCAACGGGTGTCGCCTTACCTTGGCCCGGGACCGTTTGCGCCTTTTGGCACACGTATATGATAGTGTCGCTAGCATCCATATGAAAAGGAGCCCGGGCTGACATGACTAGTCGTAAACCCAAAGTGGCACAGACTTACAGGACAGCATCCATGACCCAAACATCGAACGTGTCGGTCAACAGCAAGTAAGTTCCGGGCTGTAGCATTGGGCTAGCAGGACTCCGGTAAACCGGGCTGTAGCGGGCTAACAGGACTCCGGTACTCAATGCGTGACATTTCCCCGAAGGGACAGACACGGAACGAAGAAGGACACATGCCGGCCAGCCTAAGTGTTAGGAGCAGTAGCAAGCTACCATGGCTCAGTGGAGACACTAGGAGACATTTCCGTAAGAGAGGCTACTAAAGATAAACAACTAGATAGTCGGATCCCACACATACCAAGCATTTCAATCATACACACAATATGCTCGATATGTGCAAATACAACAAGGCATCACAACATGACTCTCGACACAAGTACTTTATTTAAAGGCTCAGAGAGCCATTCATAACATACACACAAGCACGGGTCACACGACCCACATACAAGTCATACAAGCATACAAGCCAACAAGCGGAAGTGTTTTGTCCGAGTACGCATAACTAGTAAAATAAAAGAGGCTTGGGTAAGCCTAGCTATACTACATGGTCCTTCTCTTGCAGGATCACCACAGGGCCTTAGTCTACTCATCGATGTCAACGTCTCACGAAGAACCCGTCGGAAGGGTTTGAGGCATCTTCTAAAAATGTAAATTAAAGCAACATGAGTACAAAGGTACTCAAAGAAGACTTACATCGGACCCTACATACATGCACATTATCAAGAAGGGTTGGTGGGGTTATTGCAGCAAGCCAGCTTTGACTCATGGCTAAGCTATCCACGAGACACCAACTTGAAATAGTTTTATGACTCGAGTCCACTACTCATCATTTCAATACACCACCGAGGATCCAACCCCGCCTTCCCACGGAGGAGCCATCCTCGGCACTCACGCTTATCTTGAGGCTTTTAGTAGTATCCATTTACTTGTCTATGAACTGTATAGGCAACCAAGTAGTCCTTTATCATGAGGACGCCGCTATTCAATAGATGATGTTAACCTGCAGGGTGTACTTCTTCATACGCTCTCACCACTTATCCCGTTTACGACATGTACTCGGCAACCTTCAAGCGGAAGCCCAACGTGGGTGTCGGCCACGACCTACCTAGACACCTAAGTCTCTAGTCGGGTTTATCGCCTATTTGGGTTCCATCTATGAGGAGTTCGGCGAAGTCTCGCTCACAGCCCCAAACGATGTGAACAGGGTTCCCGGGATACCAAACGGGCATCGGTACACCCGCCACGCACCTACCGCATCACAGCCCACCCCTATGGTCGGCGCTGTCCACGGCCTCGAAGAGGGCTACAAACACCGAAACTACTTGCAACTCTGGACCGAAGACTAGGGTGAATAAGAAGTCGAGAGGGTCCATTGGTTTGGGCCCAATGCATGGTAGTAGCTGAATCTTAAATCACACATACAGATCTCGATTAAGGACGGCCTCAATGAAACAACCCACCATGTACTCCTACATGGCCTTTCATCGATACCTTTACCAAATCGTGTTCAACACCTTACTCTCAGACGACTCGATCATTTCACTCTAGCCATCACCCGATGAACCCGGACGACACGACTCTAAGCATAGCAGGCATAGCAAGGTAGGAACAACACAATCACATGGCTCAATCAACTCCTACACATGCTAGTGGGTTTCATCTAGTTACTGTGGCAATGACAGGTCATGCAGAGGAAATGGGTTCAACTACCGCAGCACACAGCAGTTTGAATCGCGTTGTCTTAATGCAGTAAACGAGAGCAGGAGCAAGAACATGGGATTTTATCGATATGATCAAATGGTTGGTTGCTTGCCTGACTGGTCGTTGCACGGGTATTGCTCTTCGTCGGGGTTATCACGGTACTCCTCAGGGCAGAACCTGCCGCAGGAACACCGACACACAAGCATTACCAAACAAGATGCAACAATATGATGCATGCAATGAGACATGGCAAAATGAGTGCTTTGGGCTAATGCAACTAAGATCAGATGGGTTTGAACCAATTTGAACCAAGATTCAAAATTCAAACTCATATATGATCACTTAAAGTGCTTAAACTTGTTCTGTGATAAACAGTGGGTTAGCTTCTGTAAACATGCATGAAACCAGTACAGATGGATAGATTGGATTTTTCTGATCATTTTCATATATAATTTGTCTCATTTGGAGCTATGGTTGATTTTATATGAATTTTGAAGTTTGAAACAATTTCGGAATTTCTGTGTAAAAATAATTCCGAGAATTTAAATATTCGTCAAGACTGCGTCATGATGACGTCGAGGGGTCAACGGGCTGGTCAGTCAAACTGACCAGTGGGTCCCAGCGATGTCGATGGGGTTAGTTTAATTAGAATTTAATTAAAACTAAACTAGATTAATTAGCGTGGCTGGGCCCACATGTCATAGACCCGTGGGGTCAACATGGCCCACCGTGGTCAAACCGGGTCAAACCCATCGGCGCTTAGCCGCCAAGCAGCGACGCGGCGGCGAAAGTGGTTTTGGCGCCGCCACCAAGCGGGCGCGGCGACCACGGAGTGAAGCCGAGGACAAGCCGCATCTATTGGTGGTGGTGGTTGGGCTCGGTGGGCGGAGTTGGCGCCGGCGGCGAGTTTGGCGGCCACCGAGCTCGGTGAGAGTGAACTCGAGGTGGAGTGTGCGGTGAGGTGCGGGAAGTGCTGGTTAGCTCCAACGCGATGTGGTGAACGCGTTGGACACGTGGGAAGGCCGAGGTGGCGGGAGCACGTCGGCGGCGAGGTCCGCGACGGCGAGTGCACGGAGCTTCGTGCGGTCGTTGTGGTGCACGGAGCGAGAGAGAGAGGGTCGGGAGGTAGCTAAGCTCACAGCCGACGCGACAGTGCAGACGGCGTGGTCGGGACGAGCTGCAGCGGCGGTGACGGCGCGGGGATCTCGGCGGTGGCGCTTGGCGAGCTTAGTGCGGCGGCTGGGCACGCGAGCGCCGGCTCGGCTAGCTCGGTAGCGGACGGCGGCGGAGCTCCCGACACGGTGGCGCGGGCGTGGGGTCGACGGAGGGCGCGGCTACGACGGTGGTCGGCGGCGGTGGCGTCGGCCATGGCGTGGGGAGCGAGGGAGGCGAAATGGAGAGAACAAGGCGTCTGGGGTGCGGAGAGAGCGGGGTCGATCCCGACGTGGCAAGGCGAGGGAAGCGGGCGACGGCGAGCAGGTGCGTGGCACCCATGCGTGCTTTCGCCGTCGAGCACCCTGCTGCTGCTGGTCGGCAAGCAGCTCATTGGGGCGAGTGCTTTGGCTGGGCGGCCAGTGGGCTGGCAGTGGGCCGAGGCGCCAGTTAGTTCTCTGCTTTACTCGCTTTTTCTTTTTCTATTTTCCTGCAACTTTGTTGAGTTATTTAAAATACCGAAAGGTTCTAAAATTCACCAAACTACTCCTGGTCCATTGTTGGAATATTTCCAACATGAAACATTTTAGTTTGAGATATTTGGACATTTGAAATATTTTATAAATTTAAAATGCCCAAATTCAAATAGCTATGATTTAATTCAATGACCTTAGGATGACCTAGGAAATTGTGCATCACTTTTGGCAAAGCTTCGACCAAGACAAAATGATGGACATTTTAGAAGGGCATTTCAGGTTCATCGAAAATATTTTTAGTAAACCCTAGTTGTTCAGAGAGGGGTGGGAGTTTCGCAATCCCATTTCAAGTTTCATTGAAAAAATAGACATGATGCAACACTCTAATGCATGAACTAGCTAGGTGTGACAACTCACCCCACTCAAAAGAATCTCGCCCCGAGATTTAGGTTCCTCGGAAAGAGGGCGGGTACTCAAGTCAAGACGATCCTCCCTTTCCCAAGTAGCTTCCTTCTCGTAATGGTGCGACCATTGAACCTTGAGAAACTTGATATTATGCCGTCGAGTGGTACGCTCGGCTTGATCGAGGATACGAACGGGTATTCTCGATCGTGAGATTATCTTGAAGATCAAGCGTTTGTGGTCCACTCCACGGATAGGATCCGAGAAGCAACGCCTGAGTTGAGAAACGTGGAAGGCGTCGTGGACTTTTGAGAGATGCGGAGGTAGTTCCAATTGGTAGGCAACTTCCCTCGCTTGGCAAGAATGCGAAAGGGTCCAATGTAGCGAGGAGCCAATTTGCCTTTGATACCGGCGATGGGTTCCTTCGGAGGGTAACCCAAGGTAAGCCTTCTCGTCAACCTCGTAAGTCATAGCCTTATGTTTTCGGTCATATTGACTCTTTTGACGAGATTGGGCTGTTTTCAACTTTTCACGAACGATGCGAACTTGTTCTTACGCTTCTCGATCATATCCGGCCAAAGAATTGTCTTTCCCGGTTTCGACCAGTTAAGAGGTGTTCGACACCTTCGCCCATAGAGAACTTCAAAAGGTGCTTTGCCCAAGCTAGATTGATAGCTGTTGTTATAAGCAAATTCGGCAAATGGAAGGCATTTCTCCCAATCCATTCGAATGAGATAATGAAGCTCAAGCATGTCTTCTAGGATTTGGTTGACACGCTCTACTTGACCACTTGATTGAGGGTGAAAAGCAGTGCTAAAGGAAAGATGGGTTCCCATAGCGTTTTGGAAACTTTCCCAAAATCGAGAGGTGAAGAGACTTCCTCGATCCGAGTTTATTTCAATGGAACACCATGAAGAGATACTATTCGAGAGATGTACAAATCTGCTAGCTGACTAGCGGTTATACTCGCCAATGTAAGAAATGGGCTACTTTGGAAAGGCGGTCGATAACGACAAAGATAGCATTATTCCCCTCTTGGTCACGGGAAAACCAAAGTGATGAAATCCATACTGATTTTATCCCATTTCCATTCAGGAATAGCTAAGGGTTGAAGGGTGCCGGAGGCCGCTGATGCTCGCTTTTACGACGACAAACGTCGCAGATTAGCAACAATTGAGCAATGTCTCTCTTCATCCTAGTCCACCGGAACCTCTGGCGAGGTCCTGATACATTTTAGTGCCACCGGATGAATGGTGAGAGGAGATTCATGAGCTTCCTTAAGGATCAATCGCCGCAGGTTTCGCGACCTTAGGAACCACTAGGCGGTTCAAGTATACGACTCCTTGATCATCAATGGAGAAACAATCCGCAACTCCTTTCTTGATGTTTCTTTTGATGCGGGAAATTCCCGGATCTACCTTTTGGGCTTTGATGATCTGATCCGTAAGAGAAGGTTTCGCCACCAAGGTGGAAAGGAACCCTCGAGGAACAATGTGAAGGTTGAGCTTCCGAAATTCCTCGTGGAGAAGTGGTTGACTTTGTTGCAACATCAGGTTGTTGCAATAAGATTTACGACTTAGTGCATCAGCCATGACGCTGGCTTTTCCGGGGTATAAGTTATCCCTAAGTCGAAATCTGAGATCAACTCAACCCAACGCCTTTGCACGAGATTCAAATCTGGTTGGGTGAATATATACTTCAGACTTTGGTGATCGGTGTAGATTTCGCAACGATTACCAAGAAGGTAATGTCGCCAGGTTTTGAGTGCATAGACTACAGCTGCAAGCTCTAGATCATGAGTAGGATAGTTTTCCTCATGTGGGTGTAATTGCCGTGAACCATAAGCAATTACGTGTCGATCTTGCATGAGAATACAGCCTAGTCCTTGTCGCGGCGCCGCAATAGATAACAAAGTCCTTAGAGAAGTCTGGTGGTACCAGCACGGGAGCAGAAGTTAAACGTCTTTTCAATTCCTGGAAACTGTGCTCACATTGTGGAGTCCACTCGAACTTTTTATCTTTCTTGAGGAGTTCAGTTAGAGGTTTAGCAACTTTGGAGAAGTTCTCGATTAAAGCGGCGACAATAGCTCGCTAAGCCAAGGAAACTCCGAACTTGCTTGACCGATTCAGGTGGAGTCCAATTAAGGACGGCTTGAACTCGCTCGGGGTTTACAGCAATACCTTTACCAGAAATTACATGTCCTAGATAGGTCACTTCTGGCAGCCAAAATTCGCATTTAGAAAACTTGGCATAAAGGCGATGCTCTCGAAGTTTCATCAACACTAGCCTTAGATGTTGGCATGTTCTTCCTCGTTCTTGGAATAGATGAGTATGTCATCGAGGTAAACCACGACTTAATTTATCCAAATATTCCATGAAGATTGAGTTCATTAACCGGAGAAGGTGGTGGGCGTTGGTTAGACCGAAGGACATGACGGTGTACTCAGATTGGCCATAACGAGTAACAAAAGCCGTTTAGGAATGTCCCGTTTGGATTTTGATTTGATGGTAGCCTAACCTCAAATCCATCTTAGAGAAGACCGAGGATCCTGCGAGCTGATCATACGGATCGTTGATCCCGGGAGCGGATACTTGTTCTTAATTGTGACCAAGTTGACGGGTCGATAATCTACAACCATCCGGTCCGTACCATCCTTCTTCTTGACGAAGAGGACGGGGCAAGCCCAAGGAGATGAACTAGGACGGATGAAACCCTTTTGCAAGGCCTCATCGAGTTGTTTCTTAAGTTCGGCTAGTTCTAGGGGTGCCATCTTATAGGGTCTTCTAGAAATTGGGACAGTTCTGGAATGAGATCTATCACAAATTCAACATCTCTATCAGGTGGAACACCTGGCAATTCTTCTCGAAAGACATCCGGAAAATCACGGACTACCGGAACGTCTTCGAGGTCTCGCAATGGAGTGGCATTAAGAGAATATAGTTGGCGCTGATATTGGGTCAAGACATTGACTATCTTTCCCGAGGGTGCGTAAGTTGAACAGTCCTAGAGAAACAATCAATCTTGGCATGATGGGCTGACATCGGTCCATACCCAAGATGATATTTATATCCGAAGATTTGAGAGCTATCAACGATGCAAGGAAAACAAGTCTATCGACCTGAATTTCATTTCCATGGCTTACTCTAGAGGTTTGCCATCTAGAACCAGGGGTAGAAATTTCCATGGTGGAAGGCATGTCACGAGAATGCGGTGTTATGCAAACGAGCATAGTTTTGGATATGAATGAATGAGATGCTCCAAGATCAAAAAGAACGGATGCCGGGTGGCAATTAACAAGAAGCGCATCGAGCACGACGTTGGGATCCTCTTGGGCCTCTTGGTGAGACACAATTAACATGGCCACGGCGGTGGTGGCGGCTTGGCATAGAACACCTTTCCTGCTGGCTTGCCACGGCCAACAGCTTTTGCAGGCTGGTTGGGGTTGGTCTGGGACAATCGCGCATGTAGTGGCCTGATTCCCCACACTTGAAGCACGCCACGGGCTGGCGCCAGAGGAGCGTTGTTGGTTGGTCCACCATAGGGCCTAGCTGGTGCATTCTTTGGATCGGGCGAGGCGCTGGAAGGATGGCCTCGGTGTGAATCTGGGTGGCGAGGCGTATTAGGCACCCACACGGCGCTTCGTGGTCCAAAGACCGGATGAGGAACCCATATCACGACCATGCTTGCGTGTTGCTTCAAATCAGTCCGACCAGTTTCAGCGCCGATGGCTTTGTTAACAAGCTTCGGAAAGAGGTGCACTCATGCAGACGGAGATCTCGGCGGTTCGGGCTAAGTCCTTGCGGAACCTTGCATGCTTTCTTGGCGTCGATGGAGACCTCTTGATTGCATAGCGTGCGAGATTACCGAACTCTCTACTATAGGCGCCCACGGAGAGACGACCTTGGGTGGCTGCAGAACTCCTCACGTTTACGATCCATGAGACCCTCCGAATGTGATGTTCACGGAAAGCCTCGCTGAATTCTGCCCAAGTAGTGACATGGCCAATCGGGCGATAGCCATATAGTTCTCCCACCGAGACTAGCGGGCCTTCGAGATGATATGCAGCAAAGGTGACCTTGTCCGCCTCAGCTACAGAAAGCGTAACGCAGCTTGTGAGTAATTGCGAAGGTTGCCATCGGCGTCGAGAGGCTCGACGGAGTGGTGGAAGGTAGGAGGGTGTAACTTGATGAAGTCACCGAGCGACACCAAGTTGTTTCTCGGATGATGGGCTGTGTTACTCGATACGCCCAAAGCAAACGGTTGGTCTCCGCTTGTTTCTCTCGGCCTCTAGCATAACTTCGCCGGAGAAGGAGGGTGAGGCAGGTTTGCTTCTCCAACTCCATCGCCTTTCGCCTGCTCTGGCGGAGCAGGGTTGTTATGGGTGTTAACCATCCTAGGAAAACAAGACAAGGATTTAGTCCAGATGGCAAGATTCGACATAGGGTTGTAGATGTAATGGATAACTTGGAATGCAAGATGATCATCCGTATGACATGGTAGAATCGTAAACTGCTTCTTTATTCCATCGTCATACACACCATACAAGGTTTAGTACAAGACCAAACAAAGTACTACTACGGTGAAAGGAAGATTACATCTCATCGGAGGCACACCAAGCTCCTATACATTATTTTTGTTACACCTCCGGATTAGTACACACTAAGTCATATTCCACGAGTCACGCGGGACGGTGGAAATACAACTATTACAATACTAGAGGGACTACTACTAACTCAGGCGTCTCGTAGTAGTTCTCATAGAAGTCTCCTCCGTAACACAGGAGTTCAACGTGATCGTCCAGGAAACAAAGCGGTCCCGAGGAGCCTGTGGACCGTAAGGGCAAGGTGAGGTCTTGGACCACGAACGGTGGCAAGCGGACCACGAGGTGGGGTGATGCCCCCACATCACGCCGATCCATCATGTCCGCAGATCAGCCTGACGAGGATACAAATCTCTCATATCCATATAACCAGCTTGAACAGCCGGTGCAAAGCGAGTCAAGGTAGCCCGGTGATCAAGACGGGCATTGAAGAGCTCCATCCTCAAGGCCCGACTCTCTCGGTCCTTGTCCTCGAGCAACTCGGCGGTAGTACGGGTTAGGGAGTCCTCCGACCGAATCAGCATAGATGGCTCGAAGATAACCAAACGCTCAGAAGTGAACTCGGCATATACCGAAGTCGGTGTTGCGGAGCAGCCCGATCTGGCTCGTATAATGGTCATCATAGAATATGCAGCATCTTGAACCGCCATATCAATAGTAACACCAAGCCCATAGGAGCTGTGAAGGGCCTCGGTGGAACCAGGATAAGAGGGAAACACCGACAAAGGCAAAGATCTCGACTTTGATTAAAATCTCGACATCGCTCTTCAAGCTGTATTCGGGTACCAACGGTATCCCGCTTCGATCATAACCCGAACTAGCATGGTTGTATGACCGGTCACACCAATGCATCCGGTCGATTTAACCACTTGATTTTGATCACGAGTGGCCATCTGGAAGCATAACCACAATGCAAAGACATTAGTATTTCTAGCGAATTTGGACAAGATAACGATAAATGCTCAAAGGATTGAGACATTTCACAAGGATTGCATAACCACTCAACAATATCATATCAAGGTTACGGGTCCAATTTAGTAACATAACAGATAGTAAAAGCGAACCGGGCTTGTAACCATCAAACCTACAAGGTACTACCGATTAGTAACACGTGAGCCTAATAGAGAGAAGAGATCCTAATCCTTAACCCCGATGGAAGAATGGGTGACTCGGATCAGAATATCATGAGATAAAGGAGTAAAAAGAGCCTTACGTACCATCCCACAATCAATTCCCTACATATAACTAAAGCATTTCTAGACTCAACATCGACCAGTTTGGCTTGGAGAACCTACAGCAGTCCGGCTCGATGCTAACGCTGTCAGACCCGACTCAATGTCACATCGATCTAGCTCAGTAACACATCATATCACTTTGCGGCCTCACGCACGGTATCCCAACGGTGTCGCCTTACCTTGGCCGGGACCGTTTGCGCCTTTTGGCACACGATATGATAGTGTCGCTAGCATCCATATGAAAAGGAGCCCGGCTGACATGACTAGTCGTAAACCCAAAGTGGCACAGACTTACAGGACAGCATCCATGACCCAAAGATCGAACGTGTCGGTCAACAGCAAGTAAGTTCGGGCTGTAGCACTGGGCTAGCAGGACTCCGATAAACCGGGCAGAAGCGGGCTAACAGGACTCCGGTACTCAATGCGTGACATTTCCCGAAGGGACGTACACGGAACGAAGAAGGACACATGCCGCCAGCCTAAGTGTTCCGGAGCGGTAGCAAGCTACCAAGGCTCAGTGGAGACACTAGGAGACATTTCCCGGTAAGAGAGGCTACTAAAGATAAACAACTAGATAGTCAGATCCCACACATACCAAGCATTTCAATCATACACACATTATGCTCGATATGTGCAAATACAACAAGGCATCACAACATGACTCTACGACACAAGTACTTTATTTAAAGGCTCATAGAGCCATTCATAACATACACACAAGTACGGGTCACACGACCCACATACAAGTCATACAAGCATACAAGCCAACAGCGGAAGTGTTTTGTCTGAGTACAGACAACTAGTAAAATAAAAGAGGCTTGGGTAAGCCTAGCTATACTACATGGTCCTTCTCTTTGCAGGATCACCACCGGGCCTTAGTCTACTCATCGATGTCAACGTCTCACGAAGAACCCGTCGGAGGGTTTGAGGCATCTTGAAAAATGTAAATTAAAGCAACATGAGTACAAAGGTACTCAAAGAAGACTTACATCGACCCTACATACATGCACATTATCAAGAAGGGTTGGTGGGGTTATTGCAGCAAGCCAGCTTTGACTCGTGGCTAAGCTATCCTACGAGACACCAACTTGAAATAGTTTGCGCACTCGAGTCCACTACTCATCACTTCAATACACCACCGAGGATCCAACCCCGCCTTCCTACGGAGGAGCCATCCTCGGCACTCACGCTTATCTTGAGGCTTTTAGTAGTATCCATTTACTTGTCTATGAACTGTATAGGCAACCAAGTAGTCCTTTATCATGACGCGCTATTCAATAGATGATGTTAACCTGCAGGGTGTACTTCTTCATACACGCTCACCACTTATCGCCGTTTACACGACATGTACTCGGCAACCTTCAAGCGGAAGCCCAACGTGGGTGTCGGCCACGACCTACCTAGACACCTAAGTCTCTAGTCGGGTTTATCGCCTATTTGGGTTCCATCTATGAGGAGTTCCGGCCCAAGTCTCGCTCACAGCCCCAAACGATGTGAACAGGGTTCCCGGGATACCAAACGGGCATCCGGTACACCCGGCCACGTACCTACCGCATCACAGCCCACCCCTATGGTCAGCGCTGTCCACGGCCTCCAATGAGGCTACAAACACGTAAACTACTTGCAACTCTGGACCAAGACTAGGGTGAATAAGAAGTCGAGAGGGTCCATTGGTTTGGGCCCAATGCATGGTAGTAGCTGAATCTTAAATCACACATACAGATCTCGATTAGCAGGACGGCCTCAATGAAACAACCCACCATGTACTCCTACATGGCCTTTCATCGATACCTTTACCAAATCGTATTCAACACCTTACTCTCGTATCGACTCGATCATTTCACTCTAGCCATCACCCGATGAACCGGACGACACGACTCTAAGCATAGCAGGCATAGCAAGGTAGGAACAACACAATCACATGGCTCAATCAACTCCTACACATGCTAGTGGGTTTCATCTAGTTCTTGTGGCAATGACAGTCATGCAGAGGAAATGGGTTCAACTACCGCAGCACACAGCAGTTTGAATCGCGTTGTCTTAATGCGATGCGAGAGCAGGAGCAAGAACATGGGATTTTATCGATATGATCAAATGGTTGGTTGCTTGCACTGTGGTCGTTGCACGGTATTGCTCTTCGTCAGGTTATCACGGTACTCCTCGGGCGAGAACCCGCCGCAGAACACCGATACACAAGCATTACCAAACAAGATGCAACAATATGATGCATGCAATGAGACATGGCAAAATGAGTGCTTTGGGCTAATGCAACTAAGATCAGATGGGTTTGAACCAATTTGAACCAAGATTCAAAATTCAAACTCATATATGATCATTTAAAGTGCTTAAACTTGTTCTGTGATAAACAGTGGGTTAGCTTCTGTAAACATGCATGAAACCAGTACAGATGGATAGATTGGATTTTTCTGATCATTTTTCATATATAATTTGTCTCATTTGGAGCTATGGTTGATTTTATATGAATTTTGAAGTTTGAAACAATTTCTCGAATTTCTGTGTAAAAATAATTCCGATAATTTAAATATTATACAAGACTGCGTCATGATGACGTCGAGGGGTCAACGGCTGGTCAGTCAAACTGACCCGATGGGTCCCAGCGATGTCGGTGGGGTTAGTTTAATTAGAATTTAATTAAAACTAAACTAGATTAATTAGCAGGTGGGCCCACATGTCATAGACCGAAGTCAACATGGGCCCACCGTGGTCAAACCGGGTCAAACCCACGGCGTTTAGCCGGCGCAGCGACGCTGGCGGCGAAAGTGGTTTTTGGCGTTTCAGCCACCAAACGGGGCGCGGCGACCACCGGAGTGAAGCTGAGGACGAGCCGCATCTATTGGTGGTGGTGGTTGGGCTCGGGGTGGCCGGAGTTGGCGCCGGCGGCGAGTTTGGCGGCCACCGAGCTCGGTGAGAGTGAACTCGAGGTGGAGTGTGCGGTGAGGTGCGGGAAGTGCTCGGTTAGCTCCAACGCGATGTGGTGAACGCGTTGGACACGGTGGGAAGGCCGGAGTGTGGCCGGGAGCACGTCGGCGACGAGGTCTGCGACGGCGAGTGCACGTGAGCTTCGTGCAGTCGTTGTGGTGCACGGGAGCGAGAGAGAGAGGGTCGGGGAGGTAGCTAAGCTCACAGCGGACGCGACGGTGCAGACGGCGTGGTCGGGGACGAGCTGCAGCGGCGGTGACGGCGAAGGGGATCTCCGGCGGTGGCGCTTCGGGCGAGCTTGGTGCGGCGGCTTCGGGGCACGCGAAGCGCTTCGGGCTCGGCTAGCTCGAAAGGACGGCGGCAGAGCGCCTGACACGGTGGCGTGGCGTGGGGTCGACGGAGGCGCGGCTACGACGGTGGTCGGCGACGGTGGCGTCGGCCATGGCGTGGCGGAGCGAGGAGGCGAGCTGGAGAGAACGGGGCGTCTGGGGGTGCGGAGAGAGCGGGGTCGATCCCGACGTGGCAAGGCGAGGGAAGCGGCGAGGCGGCGGCGGTGCGTGGCACCCATGCGTGTTTCGCCGCCGAGCACCTCGCCTGCCCGCCTGGTCGGACAAGCAGCTCATTGGCCTTGTCTTTGGCTGGGCGGCCAGTGGGCTGGCCGGTGGCCGAGGCGCCGAGTTAGTTTCTCTCGCTTCGCTTTTTTTCTTTTCTATTTTCCTGCAACTTTGTTGAGTTATTTAAAATACCAGAAAGGTTCTAAAATTCACCAAACTACTCCTGGTCCATTGTTGGAATATTGCCAACATGAAACATTTTAGTTTGGAGATATTTGGACATTTGAAATATTTTATAAATTTAAAATGCCCAAATTCAAATAGCTATGATTTAATTCAATGACCTTAGGATGACCTAGGAAATTGTGCATCACTTTTGGCAAAGCTTCTGGACCAAGACAAAAATGATGGACATTTTAGAAGGGCATTTCAGGTTCATCGAAAATATTTTTAGTAAACCCTAGTTGTTTCAGAATTTGGGAGTTACGCAATCCCATTTCAAGTTTCTGTTGAGAAAAATAGACATGATGCAACATTCTAATGCATGAACTAGCTAGGGTGTGACACTTTATCACTTTCAGTTAGCCATAAGAGTCCATTGGTGGGGCTAGGTATTAGCCCATGTTGCATGAACGGAAATATGGATTACGATGCCTTTGCAACATGGCTGGTCAATACCCAGCCCCTCGTATAACACGGCATAAATCGCAAAAGATTTATAGTATAACACTAAGTCACCGGATCGCCGACCCGCTCTCGCATATCATGCAGTCAGTTTTCGGCTTTTTCTACTGAGGTATTTAACCGGAAGAACCAGAAATACAATCGCAGTAGTTCTCCCTTTACTACCTTAGCCGAACTTGCAAAATGTAAGGTGGCAAACACAGGAGCCGGGCAACCCAACTATAGACCAAAGACATGATTCGGACTCGATGCATATAGTGCAATATCCAGGACGCCGAAGAGTTCCCTAGAGGTGTTCGGACTTTGAGAATTTGCGGGGCCAAATACAGCCCCTGGCATGAAAGCCATGCTGAAGCACGTATGTCAGTCGAAAGCAAGGAGGGAATACGGGTAACAAGATAAAATAAGATCCCAACACAAAGGTAGTGTTTGTTTCCTTTATATCCTTATCAATACGTCGAGGCGTGTTTCGATAGACAATGCCATTAATATTAAGGTCATGTTACATGCCTAAAAAAGTTTACATAAGGGAAAGTCTAACACAGGGTGTAAAATAGTGGTTCAAAGACTCCAGTAATGCCCTGCCACACATCTGCGCCATTTCTCCTTAGTAACAATTCCTTTAATAGGAGTATTTGATGGTTGGTCATAAAGATGGGAGGTGTTAGCCTTGAAAGGATCCTTGATGCAACCATACAGCAAAATAGGGCTCTTGATGAACCTGTAACGAAAAAGGTGTATGTAGTCCAAATAGGGTCAAGTCGTACTCTGGACTATTTCCGTAGTGTGCCTCCGGCGCTGCCCAAGGTATTTTGAGTGCATAATTATGTACGCGCGGTATGTAAGCCACAATCGTATGGGGCAGTTGGCAGAGGACAAACTGCTAATCGATGTCCAGATTCGTCGAGTTATCACAGTGAAGCACGGACTGAACTCCTTTGGGGATGTTGTTGGCTTTAATGTCCGACAAATTATTCGGCTTCATAAGGCCGCGATACACCTCGACTGGAAGGGCAATGGTGTGTTCTTCAGTACGGAGGGAGTGCTCCATATTTCCATTGACTGTAATAACGCCATGGGGTCCAGGCATCTTAAGCTTCAAATAGGCATAGTGCGGGACTGCATTAAAGCGGGAAAAAGCAGTTCATCCAAGCAGTGTGTGATAACCGCTACGGAAAGGGACGATGTCGAAGATTAATTCTTCACTGTGGAAATTGTCTGGGGAGCCAAATACTACCTCCAGTGTCAGTGAGCCCATGCAACGGGCCTCCACGCCGGGTATCACACCTTTATAAAGGTAGTGTTACTAGGCTTGATTCTTGATGGGTCAATGCCCATCTTGCGGACAGTATCTTGATAAATCAGGTTGAGACTTTTGCCCCATCCATAAGGACTCTAGTGAGGTGGTATCCGTTGATAATTGGATCGAGTACCAGGGTGGCCGAACCCCCATGACGGATACTGGTTGGGTGATCCCTGCGATCAAAAGTGATCGGGCAGGCTGACCATGGGTTGAACTTTGGGGCGACAGCCTCTACGGCGTAGATTACCCTTAGTGCGCGCTTGCGCTCCCTCTTCGTAATGTGAGTGACATAGATCATGTTCACTGTTTTCACCTCGGGGAGGAAACTTCTTTTGGCCCCCGGTGTTCGGCGAACGGGGCTCATCATCGTCCTCACTTGGAGGTCCCTTTCCCTTGTGTCCGGTATTTATTTTACCAGCCTGTTTGAAAACCCAACAATTCCTGTTGGTGTGGTTAGCAGGCTTATCGGGTGTGCCATGAATCTGACAGGACCTCTCAAGGATTTTATCCAAAATGGATGGCTCGTCCCTATTTCCTTTGAAAGGTTTCTTCTAGAGACCAGATTTAGAACCACTGAGTCCAACACTGACTATCATGTCATCTGCGTCATCATTGTTGCTCCAACGTTTGTTTTTATTGCGGTGTGGTTTACCATTGACATCCCTGGACTCATAAGTGCTGGGGTCGCCAGAGCTATTGCTTCCACGAGCCAACCAGCTATCTTCACCCGCACAGAAGTGGGTCATAAGTGCAGTTAAAGCTGATATGGTCTTCGGCTTCTCTTGCGTGAGGTGCCGGGAGAGCCATTCCTCCCGGACACTGTGTTTGAAGGGCGCTAAGGCTTCGGTGTCTGAGGGAGTCCTGGACTAGGGGGTGTCCGGACAGCCGGACTATCATCGTCCGCCGGACTCCAAGACTATGAAGATACAAGATTGAAGACTCTGTCCCGTGTCCGGATGGGACTTTCCTTGGCGTGGAAGGCAAGCTTGGCAATACGGATATGTAGATCTCCTACCATTGTAACCGACTCTGTGTAACCCAGCCTTCCCCGGTGTCTATATAAACCAGAGGGCTTTAGTCCGTTAGGACACAACATACATTACAACAATCATACCATAGGCTAGCTTCTAGGGTTTAGCCTCCTTGATCTCGTGGTAGATCCACTCTTGTACTACCCATATCATCAATATTAATCAAGCAAGACGTAGGGTTTTACCTTCATCAAGAGGGCCCGAACCTGGGTAAACATCGTGTCCCTTGTCTCCTGTTACCATCCGCCTAGACGCACAGTTCGGGACCCACTACCCGAGATCCGCCGGTTTTGACACCGACATTGGTGCTTTCATTGAGAGTTCCTCTGTGTCGTCACCGATAGGCTCGATGGCTTCTTCAATCAACAACGCTGTCCAGGGTGAGACTTTTCTCCCAGACAGACCTTCAGATTCGACGGCAACCGCAGATCGCGGCTAATTCACTTGGCCATCCGAGCAGATCGAAGCTACGCCTCGCCATCAGTCGATTCGAAGCCTAAACTTCAGGGCCGACATCCGCGGGGACTTGATCTTCGACGGGCTCGAGCCACAGCCAAGCGCGCCGCCTTTATTACGATGGGCATGATCTAGCTCTGCCGCCGAACAGTGCCTTGGTGGCCGCACAAGAATCCGCTCCGACCCTTAGTCCGGAGCCGATCGCCCCGATCAAGGACCGGTGGTTGGACACCGCCTCGGGGGCCGCAACTTCTACGGTGATGGAGCCAAAAACTAACCTTGTCCCTCATGGCTTCGTGACTCGAGGTGCGGACTCCTTGCGGACTCCGGACCTCCCACCCCCGCCAATCAAACTGATTGGGCGCGGTTATGGAATTCAGCATCGTCATGACATCTTCCAACACTCGCCTTTGGCGACATCCTAAATTCGCTAAAGCATCTCTAGCTATAGGGAGAGTCTGGCGGATTATGGCGGGATGGTTGGGATATGGACGACGAAGAAATTCAGAGCCCACCCACCACCCACTTTGTAGCCACTGGCGATCTAACCGACATTCTAGACTACGACTCCAAGACATCGACGCTATGGACGATTTATGCCGAGATTTATCAGGAACCAGCGCCATGAGGCACTCGAAGACCACCTCGTCATACGACATATACATGGTGGACACCCCAAAAGATGGGGACGGCGAAGAAGCAGCAAGGCGATTTCTTAAAGAAATAGCCCAAGCGCGGCGTCAAGGCGCCTTTAAATCCCGCCATAGCAAGAATGGAGATTCCGCACAGAGATAATAATACCCGTAGAGTGCCGAAGATAATCCCTCCAAAGAAGACTCGGTAGCGCAGAGGATCGAGAAGCAAGCCCTCACGAGAGGGCGGCAGATTAAGAGGTCGAGGACTATAACTATATACGTCCCTCCGAAGACGAGGCAAGCCTCAACGACGACGAATTCGTCGTGCCCGAGGATCCCGTCGAACAAGAGCATTTTAAACGCAGGCTTATCACCACGGCAAATACCCTAAAGAAAAAGCAGCAGCAGCTTCAAGCTGATCAGGACCTGCTGGCCGATCGATGGAACGAGGTCCTCGCGGCCGAGGAGTATAAACTCGAACACCCCTCCAAAAGCTACCCAAGATGCAAGTTGCTCCCCCGATTAGAGGAAGAAGCATACATACCTTCATCACCAGCACACGATACGGCCGACCGACCACCCCGTGGTCGCGACAGAGAGGCATCCAGGCCCTCCACCAAGACCGTACCCCGGCATCACTCCAAAAGTACTGGCCAAGAGGGAACGCTACCGGACTTGCGAGACGTATTGAGGACAAAGCAAGGCAATCCAGATCCATCTATGGATCACGTGGGCACCCCACAACCCAGTTATTGAATACCGTCGCGCCGGATACAATAACCCCGGCCGGGCCGAACACAGCAGACAACGCTCTCTCGAGCTACGTCACGATATTGCTCAATATAGAGGCGCCGCACACCCGCTATGCTTCACTGACGAAGTAATGGATCATCAAATCCCTGAAGGGTTCAAACCTGTAAACATCGAATCCTACGATGGCACAACAGACCCCGCGGTTTGGATCGAAGATTATCTCCTTCACATTCATATGGCCCGCGGCGACGATCTCCATACCATCAAGTATCTCCCACTCAAGCTTAAAGGACCAGCTCGGCATTGGCTTAACAGCTTGCCCGCAGAGTCAATTGGGTGTTGGGAAGACCTGGAGGCCGCATTCCTCGATAACGCCGGATTCCGAGGCTCTAAACCCGGTCAGCGGAAGAAGCCATTCGAAAGAACCACTCCGGGTCCGTCCAATTTGGACCGAATACTCGACCGCTTATGCCGATACATGGCACTTCGAAAAGCCAGCTTAATCACACCAACAGAGACTGTTGGGTGTTCAGCAGCAGAGCAAGTTAATTGCGAAAACAACGATAAGGGGCTAAACAGCTGACGACGAGGAAGAGACCCGACCGCCCGAACAATAGAGGATGAAGGTTTCCCCCACAAGTGCGGACGGTGAACATGATTTACGCAACCCATATACCCAAGAGGGAGCGAAGCGTGCACTAAGGGACATATACACGATGGAGCGATCGCCCAAGTTCAATCCATGGTCCTCTTGTCCGATCACTTTCGATCAAGAGACCATCCGACCAAAGATCCGCCATGGCAGATTCGCCGCATTGGTTTTAGACCCAATCGTTGATGGATTTCACCTCACGAGAGTCGATGGACGGCGGCAAGAGCCTGAACCTGCTTTATCAGATACGGTCAGGCGAAAGATGGGCATAGACCCTCAAGGATTAAACCTACAAAGACAACCTTTAAAGGCGCCATACCGTGTGGAGGCCAATTGTACAGGCTTAGTCACACTGGAAGTGGTCTTCGGATCCCCGGATAATTTCCGGAGCGAGGATTTAATCTTCGACATAGTCCCATTTCGCGGCTATCACGCTCTGCTCGGACGAACCGCGTTTGCAAAGTTCAACGCGGTGCCGCATTATGCATACCTCAAGCTCAAGATGCCAGGCCCTCATGGAGTCATCATGGTCAACGGAAATACGGAACGCTCCCTCCGAACGGAGGAACATACAGCGCTCTCGCTATGGTAATCTGAGCAGCCTTTTAAGGCAATTTTTGAGTCCGGCCGTTAAACGGCCGGATACAGCCAAATGCGCCCGAAGCAACACCAACCAAGACCACCTGGCACAATCCGAGCATGCGTAGCAATGCGGCCCTAACCCCCGCCCTCGAACAACCCTCCGCGTACATCATTACGATTTGGAGATACCATGGGCGTAGGGGTAGGGGCACGACCACAATGAACCCAGAGTGCGGCTCGACCACACCAGGGGCTCGCAAGTGTGTCACTCTTTCTTATTATTATTTTTCTTCTTTGTATACACAGGACTCCGTTAGCCAGAGGCCCTGTCCGGCGGTGAACCTGCCAAAATCATGATGCAACAGCCGGGGAAGAAAGAACGCGGCGACGAACACTCAGATGGTCTCAATTACGAGCATTAAATTTGATTATATACACCAAGTCCGCAGCCCATCCCCGGAGGGGGACATGTTTAACTAGTCCAAAACCCTTGCTTACTGCACTATTTGTATCAGTCCACACTCATAGCAGACTTCCTTTTAAATAATGCAGCACCTTTTTTGCCTGTTATTAAATATATATGCTCACTACATGACATTTGCACCCGTATATTTTGGTACGGCCTAATACACCAGGGCCTTATGTTCCCCGCATTATGGTGTGATAAGTCCGAACACTTTCACAAGTGCGGCACCCCGGACTTATAGCATTATATGAATCGGCTCCGAATCATGTCTTGGGTCAATAGTTGGGTTTGCCCGGCTCCCACGTTTTGGTGCCTTACGCCCGCTCCGCCGGCTAAGGTGGCTTTGGGAGAACCATCGCGATTGCGCCTCGGTTGAGCGGGCGAGTGCCTCGAAGGAGAAAGCTAAAACTGACGGCATGATAAGGCGAGAGACTGATCGCTGTTCGAGAGGTCTTTTTGGGTCCTTAAAGACTCACGCCGCTTCGAGCGAAGTTCCGGATAATGTCCGACGAAGGCGTGGATAGCACCCCGAATTCGGTCTTCCGAATACTAGAGGCTTCGCCGAAATTTAAAATTATAGAATTCTATGGCTAAGTGAGAGTGTTCAAGCATTATAAGTCCGGTTGCCTTGTTCGTTGTGTTGAGCGCCTCCCTAGATGGATCCAAAAGTGGGAACAAGAGTGCTCAAGTTATCCGAACACCCCAAAGACTTGCGTGCTTGGGGCTGAAGCCAACGACTTGCCATCTCTCAGATTTTATAAACGGCCGCACAGAAGGTAATATTTTAAATTAAAAAAAAAGAGAGTTGCTTACAACGCACATGAACAAAGTTTTCAGCGCACAGGATAATACATAGCGAGTTTACTCCAAAATTACATCTCTAGGGCACTCATCTACAATATCGCGGGCTCCATTCAGGACAGTTTTATAATACATTTCGGGCGTACGATACTCCTTGCCTGGTGGCGGCGGGTCAGTAAGAAGCTTCTCCGCATCCAGCCTACCCCAGTGCACCTTTGTGCGGGCAAGGGTCCGACGAGCACCTTCAATACAGGCGGAGCGCTTGATGACCTCCACCCAGGGGCACGCATCCACCAGCCGCCGCACGAGGCCAAGTAGCTCCCAGCATGGACTGTCCAGCCACACCGGACTATAAGGCCCTTCATGGCCTCCTCAGTACCTTAGGAGTTCGACCAGCCGCTTCACCTGGTCGCTTGGGGCATCGGATGGCTGGCCTCGGCAGATCGAGACCGTAAGACCTTCTCCGCTGAGCTCCCTCCTCGCCACGGTAGAATGCGGCGCATCGACACACTACACGGCAGATCCGCAAACGCCTCGAGAGCTCGAATGCGGTAAGTGTCGTAGTTTACATTAACATGCTTGCTTTGCATGAAAAATGCCTTACCCGCCGCTATCTTATTCACATCTTCAACCTCTTGAAGGGCCTTACGGCCTCGGCCTTGGCGGACTTGGCACTTTCGAGAGCCGAGGCAAGCTCTGACTCGAGTCTTGAGTCGCGCCCAAGCTCTCATGCTTCTCCATGAGAGCCCGGAGCTCTTGCCGCACTTCCGCCACTGTGCCTCCTGCTTTTCTCGCTCTGTTTATTCATGTCAAGATCTGCGTCGTCATGACACAGCCTCCTTCGTGGCTGCCACCTCATTTGTGGCCCCCGCAATACCCATATTATCCTTGTTAATTTTATTATGCCAAAATCCTTTTCTCAGAAGGTAACAATTCAAAGTGGTGCTACTCACCTTCTTTGTCCTCGAGCTGCCTCTTGGCATGGCCGAGCTCTCGCTCGGACCGCCGAGATCTTGCTTTAATGTACCAACCTCCGATCAAGTCTTGGCAGAGGTCAAGACAGCCTCGCAAACCCATATTGACATAATTTGTTAGCAACTGCGAAATTTTTTTAGATCCTCAATCCGACCGTTCTTTCCAACACCGAACCGAGCATCGTGGGCTACCTGTCTATGCGGTATTACATTACACAATTTTAACTTCTTACCTCAAAGCCTCGTTAAAAGGCTATCAGAGGCTTTGGTCAGCCCGCTCTTGGCGAAGTGGATTTTTCAATCACCGCACTCATAACAAGGCGGTGTTCTTCCTCGATGGAAGCGCTTTGAGCGCCTCCAAAGAAGTTGTCCGCGCCCGGTTGACGGAGGCCGCCGGCGCCACGGTCTTGCCCTTCTTTCGAGTAGCGCCGGACTCGAACCACTACTGTGTTCGACATAGAGTCCGGCGAAAGTCCGGAGGCTTTTTGCGGCGCCCGAGCCTCCTCCGATGGGTCCTTTCGATCCCACCTCGGCGCCCTCATCGGGCGGGGGTAGAGGCAATGAAGTGAATCCACATCCGACGGGGCTAACGACCCGCTTGATGAAGCGGGAGATCATCATCGGCCGGATCATGACAGTATAGCGGCATTAGTAGGACACTATGTGACACGTAAAGAAATTGCATATCGTGGATCCGGATATTTACGATCTCGCCGGAGGCTCGCCCTTGAAGGCCACCTCCTCGCCAACGCCGGTGTTGGCGGAGCTGTCCGGGAATAGCTCTTTCCTCTTGGACCCTTCGCCTCCCCGCCGAGGAAGCCTTTTCTTCCTCTCTCCTCCTCCGGAGAGAGTCTTCTTCCTCCTCCTCATCTTGGGAGGAATCCGCCTCGTCGTCGGACGCCTGACACGGAACTCTTTGAGTGCCCGTGGTCGCCTTTCTTGGTTTTCTTCTCCGCACCACGCAGGGTGCGGAACCAGCAGCCCCGCTTAGACGCAGCATCCACTGGGTCTTCTGGCATGGGAGCCGGGCAGATGAGCTGCTCGGCCTTCTTCATCCATTCCTGTCAAAGGAAAAGGGATATTCAAACCCTCTTAGAATCAATCTATTCACAACAAGTGTCCCGTAAAGGGGTAGAATCACTTACCTCATCAGCCGGATGCTGCGAGTGAAATCTGCGATCTTCCGTCACGGATGCGGGGGCATCGGTGCCCTTAAACAGCACCCTCCAGGCGCCTTCGTACGTCGTGTCGAAGAGCCCGCTTAGTGCCTGGTGTTGTTCCGGATCGAACTCCCACAGATTGAATGCCCGTTCTTGGCATGGGAGGATCCGGCGGACGAGCATGACTTGGACCACGTCGACGAGCCTGAGCTTCTTGTTCACCAGCTTCTGGATACAGGCTCGGAGTCCCGTTAGCTCCTTCAGATTACCCTGCAGCAAGCCCTTCTCGTTCCAGGAGGTGAGCTGCGTGGGGATACCAGATCTAAACTCGGGGGCCGCCACCCACGCAGGGTCGCGCGGCTCGGTGATATAGAACCACCCCGATTGCCACCCCTTGACGGAGTCCACGAAGGCCCCTTCGAACCAGAGGATGTTGGGCATCTTTCCCAACATGGCGCCTCCGCACTCCGCCTGCGTGCCCTTCACCACCTTCGGCTTGACGTTGAAGGTCTTGAGCCACAAGCCGAAGTGGGGCCGGATTCAGAGGAGGGCCTCACACACGACAATGAACGCCGAGATGTTGAGGATGAAGTTCAGCGCCAGATCGTGGAAATCCAGGCCGTAGTAGAACATGAGCCCCCGGACCAAGGGGTAAAGTGGAAAGCCCAGTCCGCGGAGGAAGTGGAGAAGGAAAACGACCCTCTCATGGGGCCCGGGGGTAGGGATGAGCTGCCTCTCGGCAGGCGGCGGCGTGATATCGCCGAAAGGTATCCGCGCGCGCAGCTTGGTGATGTGCTCCTCCTTGATGGTGGAAGCCAACCATTTGCCTCCCCCTCCGGACATGTTCGGGGAAGGTTAAGACGAGATGCGCGAGCTTGGGCGTTGGAGCTTGAGTGCGCGGAGGTGGATAAGCAAAGGAGGAAGAAGGCTTGGGTGAAAAGGTGAATCCTTATCCCTTATATATAGGCGGGCGAAGACTATGCGCCCCCCACCAGCCTGGTAAAACTCGCTTATCTCCCAAGCGCCACCATCAATGGCGCGGTTGGGTTACCCACGTCCGTATTGATGAGAATCCGGAATAAGGGGAACACGATCTCGCTCGACAAGACGTGCCAAGGAAACCGCCGCTAAACGTCGGTTGAGGTGGTATAATAAAAACGATTCAAATAAAAGCCCGGTAGCGGTGTGATGTCATGCCGCATAATACGCCAAACAGATTGACTTGTGTACATTTTATTCTCTCTACGGTGGAATGTGGAATTTATTTTGCGAGCGGACACTATCCCGGTGTTCATGATCTTCTCCGATTATTCAAGGGAGGAACCCGCCTTGCAATGCCGAACATTATCGCGCTACGAACTTATCGCCATTGAAGCCTGGTTCAGGCTACCGAGGAGTCTGGACTAGGGGTGTCCGGACAGCGGACTATCATCGCCCACCGGACTCCAAGACTACTAAGATACAAGATTGAAGACTCGCCCCGTGTCCGGATGGGACTTTCCTTGGCGTGGAAGGCAAGCTTGGCAATACGGATATGTAGATCTCCTACCATTGAACCGACTCTGTGTAACCCTAGCCTTCTCCGGTGTCTATATAAACTGGAGGGCTTTAGTCCGTAGGACACAACATACATTACAACAATCATACCATAGGCTAGCTTCAGGGTTTAGCCTCCTTGATCTCGTGGTAGATCCACTCTTGTACTACCCATATCATCAATATTAATCAAGCAGGACGTAGGGTTTTACCTCCATCAAGAGGGCCCGAACCTGGGTAAAACATCGTGTCCCTTGTCTCCTGTTTCCATCCGCCTAGATGCACAGTTCGGGACCCCCTACCCGAGATCCGCCGGTTTTGACACCGACAGTGTCCAGACAGTCCATGATTTAGTTCTTTTTAATTAGGAACTGATTCCAAAGCTTGCGAGCCGATTCGCCTGGTTGCTAGATTATGTGACTCAAGTCGTAAGCATCTGGTGGCCGGACATAAGTGCCCTGAAAGTTGGCTCGGAAAGCATCTTCCAAATCTTCTCAGGTTCCAACGGAGTTTTCTGGGAGGCTGTTCAGCCAGTGTCGTGCTGGTTCTTTCAGCTTTAGAGGAAGATATTTAATGGCATGGAGGTTATCTCCACGAGCCATGTGAATGTGTAGAAGAAAATCTTCAATCTAGACGGCCGGATCCGTTGTTCCGTCATACTGCTCGATGTTCATGGGTTTAAACCCATTTAGAAACTAGTGTTGCATTGCCTCATCGATAAAGCACATAGGGTGTGCGGCACCCCTGTATCATGTGACATCACGGCGGAGATCAGATGACATTCGAGTTTGGTTCTCGTCCCAAATATTGTAGTGTTCATCATGCCGGACTTCATAACCGTTATCTCGTGCCGGTGCACGGCCTCTTGATCCATAGATTGATCTGGGCTGACCGGCTTTATTGGCCAGGTCCTGTTGCAAGTCATATGTGTAACCCGCAGCTGTTATATCTTTCCTCTTCAGTGCAGGGGTGCGGGCTGGTGTTCGGCTTGATATGCCGCTTTGTCCCGTCCATGTGGTGGGCCGTCTGGTTGATCTGCCTGATTGTATTTCGACGGTATTGGCTCGAGGGCTTCATCGTCGAATTGCGGCAGCAGCTTGCGCTTGGGGTAACTTTTGGTAGGTCGCTCGTGTCCGTACTCCTCAACGGCCAGGACCTTGGTCCACCTTTCATTGAGCGTATCCTGTTCAGCTTTGAGCTGCTGCTATTTCTTTTTCAAGCTCCGCGCTGTGGCGATGAGCTGTCGCTTGAAGCGTTCCCGCTTGAGGGGTTCCTCTGGGATGATAAAATCTTCGTCACCGAGGCTAACATCCTCCTCGGAGACTGGCATATAATTGTTGTCTTCCGAATCTTCATGATCAGCGTGTTCGGGACTATACTGACCCTCCTCCCTTTCTGTAACACCCCGGATCCGATGCGCCAGATGTCTGCCAGTTATTCGCCGTCGTTGCCATGTCATTTGCTTGCGTGTTGCACTTTGCCATGTCATCATTTGCATTTTATCATGTCATCACGTGCATTTCATTTTGCATACGTGTTCGCCCTCATGCATCCGAGCCTTTTCCCCGTTGTCCGCTTTTGCAATCCGCACTCCTATGTCACCCGCGTTCCTTCTTCTCTCTTGTCGTGTGCGGGTATTAAACTTTCTCGGAATGGTTCGAGGTTTGCCAAGCGGCCTTGGTATAGCACCGTAGACCGCCTTGTCAAGTTTCGTGCCATTTGGAGGTCGTTTATACTACAACGTTAACCGGTAACCGTGAAGCCTCTTTGAGTTGCAGCCCAACACCCTTCCAAAGTGGCCAAAGCCCAGCAAACTCCTCTCCATGCTCTCGGTCGCTCGATCACGATCAAGGGTCAAAACCGCACCTCATTTGGACTCTCCTAGCTCCCTCTATGCCTATATATACACCACCCCTCCCGAAATTCGCAGATGAATTCCACCCTAACCCTAGCCCCGCTCCCCTCGCGCCGCCGGACATGTCCATCCCGAGCCGGACACGTCCGCCGGCCACGTCGCCCGGGCCAACCACAGCGTGACACGTCATCGCCGCCGGCCAGAGCTAACCATCAGGCCAGATAGCCGTCGCCGTCCCGCCTGCGTCGCGCCCGCCGGGTCCATTCTGGCCCGCAGGCCCGGATCCGCCGCCGCCGCCGCCCGGGTAGCCGCGCCATGCGGCCGGCGCTTCGCCGCCGCCGCCGCCGCCCGCCGGGCGCTCGCCGCGCCGCCCGCCCGCCGGTGCTCGCCTGGCCGCCAAGGCCGCTTCGCCTTCGCCTCCGCTTGATCCGCGAACCTCCGCCCAGCGACGCCGCCTTGTCCAGCCGTCGCCGCCTTACGCCATGTTTCGCCGCCGCCCGTCGGCGTCCTCCCGATCCGCGCCGGTCTCAGATCCGGCCGAAAGGGGGCCCCGGCGACCAGATCCGGCAGCTCCGGCCCCCCCACGGCCTCCCCGGCGTCCTTGTTCCCTCGCCGGAGTTGCAAGCGCCGCCGCCTCGCGCCCTACTCGCCCCGTCCGATCGGAGGAGACGGCGCGCCCAGCGCCTCCCTCATGGGTCCGCCCCGGCCCAAGAACCCCAGCCCAATGGCCCGGCCTTCCCACCCGCCGCCTGCCTCCTCCTTCCGGCCGAGGCCCATGGTGAGAACCTTCCCCAGCGCTTCCTTTATTTTTTTCTCCTGTTGGGCTAAGCGGTTTCAGCCCGTGTTATTTTTTTTCCTGCTCTACGATTTTGACATTATCCAGTGATTTTCAGATTTACAGAAAAGACCCTCATGATCATACATTTAATAACTCCACAACCGTGCATCGGATTAAAATGATTTAAACATGTAAACTGCTTAGAATTTGGTGCAGATTAATAATTTGCCACTTTCACCCACGTTTAAAAATGTTAAAAATGTTGTTTGATTAAATTTGCTTAAATGCCATGTTGAATGATTTATTTCATAACTATTTAACCGTAACTCCGAATTTAATGTTCTTTATATGTAAATGGGGTGGAAAAATGCCTAGATTATCATGGTCCACTTTATTTTCCTGTTTAACAACTTTAAAATATGTTTTAGGGCAGAACAGTACCAAATTCGAATATTGCTTATGGGGATTTTCGGAATTGTTGTTTGTTCTTCCGGCCTCATTTAAACTTGCCTAGTTAGGTAGTTTTGCTATGCTTCACCCTTGCCATGTTAATCAACATTTAATATTGTTGGGTAGCTTAAACAAGAGAGAACTAAATAGTTCGATGTGGTGTAGCCATCAATATGCAACTCGTTGTATATTGGGCTCCATTTAATTTGTAAGTTTGTTTTGTGCACTTTGCCATGCCACGCCTCTTTAAACCGGACATGCATCATACTTGTTTTGCGATCATGCCATGTTTATGTGATGGTTGTTTACTATGTTGTTTGTTTCTTTCCGGTTGTTTCTCTCGTTAGCCTCGGTTCCGCTCCGGAGTTGTGAGGATCCGCTCGACTTCGTCCGCTTGTCTTCTTCATGGAATCGTTCTTCTTCCTTGCGGGATTTCGTGCAAGATGATCATACCCTCGAAATCACTACTATCTTTGCTATGCTAGTTTGCTCGCTCTTTTGCTATGCCAATGCTACGATGCCTACCATTTGCTTGTCAGCCCCCAAATTGCCATGTCAAACCTCTAACCTTTGACACCATTCCTAGCAAACCGTTGATTGGCTATGTTACCGCTTTGCTCAGCCCTCTTATAGCGTTATTAGTTGCGGTGAAGATTGAAGTTTGTTCCTTGTTGAACATGGAGATGTTGTTCCTTGTTGGAACATGTTTACTTGTTGGGATATCACAATATATCTTATTTAATTAATGCATCTATATACTTGGTAAAGGGTGGAAGGCTTGGCCTTATGCCAGTGTTTTGTTCCACTCTTGCCGCCCTAGTTTCCGTCATACCGGTGTTATGTTCCCGGATTTTGCGTTCCTTACGCGGTCGGGTGATTTATGGGACCCCCCTGACAGTTCGCTTTGAATAAAACTTGTCCAGCAAGGCCCAACATTGACTTTTACCATTTGCCTCACCCAGCCCTTTTCTTCCCTTGGGTTTCCGGAGCCCGAGGGTCATCTATATTTTAGCCCCCCCGGGCCAGTGCTCCTTCGAGTGTTGGTCCAACCTGAGCGATGTCCGGCGCCCCCTGGGCAACCAGGGTCTATGCCAACCCGACGTCTTGCTCATCCGGTGTGCCCTGAGAACGAGATATGTGCAGCTCCTATCGGGATTTGTCGGCACATCGGGCGGCTTTGCTGGTCTTGTTTTACCATTGTCGAAATGTCTTGATGTACTGGGATACCGAGTCGATCGGAGTGTCTTGGGTGAAGGTCTATTCTTCGTTGATCGCGAGAGCTTGTCATGGGCTTGTTGGGACACCCTGCAGGTATAAACTTTCGAGAGCCGTGCCAGCGGTTATGTGGCAGATGGGAATTTGTTAATGTCGGTTGTAGAAAACCGAAGTTGACCTTAATTAAAATACATCAACGTGTGTGTTACCATGATGGTCTCTTTCCGGTGAGTCCGGAAGTGAACACGGTGTTGGAGTTATGCTTGACGAGGTTGCTATAGGATCACTTCTTGATCATACTTTTATCGACCGTGCTTTGCCTTCTCTTCTCGCTCTCATTTGCGTATGTTAGCCGCCATATATGCTAGTCGCTTGCTGCAGCTCCACCTCATGCCTTTACCTTACCCATAAGCTTAAATAGTCTTGATCTCGCGGGTGCGAGATTCTTTGAGTCCTCGTGGCTCACCGGATACTTCCAAACCAGTTTGCGGTGCCTATGTTACCCGGCGGTGACGCAACCAAGCTCAAGGAGGAGCTCAATGAAGATCTTGCCCTTTGTGTTGTTTCGCTCTAGTTGATCAAGAGTGGAGCCCGGTTGGGGTCGATCGGGACCTTTGTCGCATTTGGGGTTCTTCTTTTATTTTGGTTCCGTAGTCGGACCTTGATTGTATCTGGATGATGTAATGCTTTATTCATGTAATTGTGTGAAGTGGCGATTGTAAGCCAACTATGTATCTTTTTCCTTATGTATTACATGGGTTGTGTGAAGATTACCTCACTTGCGACATTGCTTTCAATGCGGTTATGCCTCTAAGTCGTGCTTCGACACGTGGGAGATATAGCCGCATCGAGGCGCTACAAGTTGGTAATCGAGCCATCCCCGACCTTAGGAGCCCCACCGCTTGATCGCTTTTAGTGGCGAGTTGTGTCTAGAAAAATGTTTTGAGTCATTTAGGATTATATATATCGGAGAGTTAGGAATTCTTTTTACTCCTCGGTCCTTTGACCTTACGGTGAGGTATCCTGACGAGAGTTTTGACTCTTCTCTTCTCAAATTTCACTAAATTTTTTTTAGGATCACGCGGGTATCTTAGAATCGTTCGATGGTTTTATGATGACAACATTGTCTTGGTTGCCTCGACATTTAGGGGTTGTGGCGGTGTCCCGGGAGTTGAGCTCCGAGGTGTTGTCGTCATAATTTTATCGTTGCAGTTCTGGAATACCGAGTTTAGTACGCCGACATCGAAAATCTCTTTTATGCAGTTGTTGGTGAGATAACCCCGCTAACCCAAAGATCGAGGTGAGTACGGAGTATTGCCATGACTCGTATAACGGATGCTTTTCAAGGTTGAGGTACACGATTTCGAAGGTTTCTTGGTTATGTGTTGACGGATGGATACGGTGGATGTAGGGATTGTTATTTTGGGTGAGATATATTGCTCCCTGTATCCCCAACACCAGATTGCATAACCGAAAGTTTCGGGAGTTTCATAGGTGGGAATTCAAGTAGCTCTTAGGATATCTTTCCGACGGATGTATGATATGAAATTGGGGTTCGACGTCTAGTGGTCCGCCTATTCACGGTTGGTTTTACTGATGGTCTCGTTGTGTTTTAAAGAGTCCTTGGCTATGCCGACTGGGACACTTCAGTATGTCATGTGCACTTGCCTTGTACATGATGGTCTTTGACGATTGAGCCCGTGTAGGCCCCACCACTTAAAACTTCGGACGAAATCTCTATCATATGTTTGTTCCGGCTTACTCTGCAAGCCAGTCCTTTGCTTTTGTTTTGAGTTGTGGTATTCGAGTTGCTTCAATGTCAAGTGTTGATTCCATACCTTTCCGAAACGGTGTTCTCATACTCCGATGTGAATACCAATTCTTCTCGACAATCGAGATTGTCATGTCAATCCTTTTCAACCGGCGTGTTTCTCTTCAAGTGGATCCGATCACTTCAACATCAGCAAGACCAATTATCATTTCTTCTCAACGGTGTTTGTTTCGTTCATCCCAAGTTGCCTTTGTTTTCCCGCCCTCCCACACCCTTTTTTCTTCAAGGACTCAGATTTCTTAATCATGTATCCTTTTATTTGTGGGAAGTCTCGTCATTCTTTTCAATCAATGTTCTGATCCGGTGATCCCTCGTGAAGATGCTCAATAGTTTCAAGTTCATCATCCTTCATTGTTGTTTCTTCTTCGGTGGATCCAATTCAAACTTTCGATATTCATCATATTCCTTTCCTCATTTCTAATGCTTTCTCATGTCGGTGCACCTCATTATCATTCTACTTCTCGCTATTTGTTATTCCGGAGTGCTCAAGATATCTCGAAGATTCGTGTTTCCACTCTGCATTCGTTCAAGCTCTTTCGAGGCTGTTACCTCATTCAAGCCATTTAATTCAACCGGTGCAACCTCCCTTTCAAGCAATTGTTCAACGGTGTTTTCTTTTGAGTGGGCCCTAACCCACAGGTCTTTTCCCAGGATCTTACCTGACTCTTCTATTTTTCCAGAGCTATCCTAAATTCTTCTCCAAGTTTGACGTAAGGATGAGTATCATTAGTCAAATGCTTTTCTCCAAGATCTTTCAAATTCTTTTCATAGTTGGCTCAACCTCTTCGCTTTTGATTCTTCCGGTGTGCCTCAATAATTCTTGGTGGTGTTTCTCGTTGTAATTCTCATCATTTGAAGACTGAAGAAGAGTTTCTCTTTAATCTTGCTCTATTCTCTTCAAGATTCATGGTGCTAGCTTGTTGCCACCCTCTCATAATTGTTTTCGATTGTGAGAATCTTTTTCACCCATCAGGAGATATTCAAGAGTCTTTTCAGTTTGTCATCCGGAGTCCATCAATTCAGGTTTATTCATTCTCAGCTGTCAGTTATCATTCTGCTATCTTGCCGGTGCACCAATCGAATATCCTCTAATCAGTTCTTGATCTCTTTGTTCTCATGTATCTAGTTTGTCTCAAGCACCTTCGATCATTTTCAATTCTTACGGTGGTTCTTTCAAGAGTTCTCTTCCTTCGTTATCATACAGATTAATTCGTTCTTTCCGAATCCTACCGGTGGTTCGTTGAAGACCTTCTCAAGTTTCGCCATATCTCTCTTAATCCGTTCTACGAGAATAAGTAGTATGCCAAATCCGTTGCTTGTCATCAATTTTAATTGGTGAAGGATAAGCATAACATAATTCTTATTCTTGTTCATCCAAGTGATTAATTCATTATTCCAGAGGCCCTTAAAATTCTCGGTTTCAGTTGTTTCTTCTTTTTTTCCCGGAGTTCCAAGCTCTCATCATCACGAAGATCCATCTAAATCATTGCAAGGCTTCACCTTGTGTTTTCAACTTCTCCTTCTTTCCACCATCCTTTTTATACCGGAGTTTCTTCATGGTGGTTCGTCAACGATTCTTTTCATTCTTCAATTGTTCTTCAAGATTTCTCTCGGAGCTAAGATCCCCCGAGCTATACTCTAAATTAAACATGGTGTTCAACACATGTCTTGTTTTGAGGAGTTCAAGCATTCTTCATCTTGCATTCCAAAGTGCAATTCTTTCTACCTTATCTTTTGAGGTGGTGTTATGTCACTCTTGACAATTTCCTTCATGTTTCATGATTCATATGTTTTCAAGAGTGACATATTTAAATCCATCATTTTCTCTTGTTCAAGAGATCTTTTCAACCGTCAATCTCTTCATTGGAGTTATCTTGGTATAGATTTCACCTAAAGCCTTCCCTAAGGAATGTTGCTATTTTGGTGCTTATTAATGACCCAAGTTATCTCTTTTCCATCTTGATGGAACAAGCTTTCATCTCTTCGTTAATCTCAAGCAATTGTTTCCGGTAGTGGTCATTTGTCACCTCATAATGTTGAGATGTTTCCATAAGCCCACTACAAACTTATTCTTTTCGTTGTTGGTCTTCCAACAACTCTATTCTAACCTTCTTGCAAGGATGCCTTCCAAATTCAATTGTGATAGAAGTTGTTATTCTCTTCTTTGTTCTCTCGATTCCACTCTTTCATTTGTCCCAGAAGCATTGTGATGTTGCTAGTTTCTCTCATCATCTCCAATTGTGAGGATCTTGTTCTTTTCATGCTTATCCATTTATCCAGAGTGTTGTGTCATCTCTTCAAGTTCTTTTCATCCTATCAAGTTTTCCTTCTTCTTTCACCGAAGTGCTGTCCAAATTCTGTCACTCTTGTTCCTTGGCTATCTCATTATACCGAGGTGGTCATATTCTTTTCGATCGTGAAACTCTTGATTCATGTCTTTGCAACCTTCAAATTCTCGTAATATTCCTTGTTCCTCTTGTCCAATGAATTGTTTGCAATCTTTGCTCATCTTCGTTATTTTCTTCCTTTCATTTTGCTCAACCTCTCAAGGTTCGTGGTTTCACTCGTTCGTCAAAGAAGCAACTTAGTTTTACCTCTTCTCTTCCGTTTTCCCTCCGGTGCCATCCTAGATCTCGGGACGAGATCCTCTCATAGTGGTGGAGTGTTGTAACACCCCGGATCCGATGCGCCAGATGTCTGCCAGTTATTCGCCGTCGTTGCCATGTCATTTGCTTGCGTTTTGCACTTTGCCATGTCATCATTTGCATTTTATCATGTCATCACGTGCATTTCATTTTGCATACGTGTTCGTCTCATGCATCCGAGCCTTTTCCCCGTTGTCCGTTTTGCAATCCGGCACTCCTATGTCACCCGGCGTTCCCTTCTTCTCTCTTGTCGTGTGCGGGTATTAAACTTTCTCGGAATGGCCCGAGGTTTGCCAAGCGGCCTTGGTATAGCACCGGTAGACCGCCTGTCAAGTTTCGTGCCATTTGGAGGTCGTTTATACTACAACGGTTAACCGAAAATCAGTAAAGCCCTCTTTGAGTTGCAGCCCAACACCCCTTCCAAAGTGGCCAAAGCCCAGCAAACTCCTCTCCATGCTCTCGGTCGTTCGATCACGATCGCGTGGCCGAAAACCGCACCTCATTTGGACTCTCCTAGCTCCCTCTATGCCTATATATACACCACCCCTCCCGAAATTCGCAGATGAATTCCACCCTAACCCTAGCCCGCGCCTCGCGCCACGGACATGTCCATCCCGAGCGGACACGTCCGCCGCCACGTCGCCCGGGCCAACCACAGCGTGACACGTCATCGCCGCCGCGCCAAGAGCTAACCATCAAGGCCGCAGATGGCGCCGCCGTCCCGTGCCAGGCCGCGCCGCCAGGTTTAGCCCGACCTCCCGGGCCCGGATCGCCGCCGCCGCCGGTAGGTAGCGCCGCGCGCCGGCAGCGCTTCGCCGCCGCCGCCGCCGCCGCCTGGCGCTCGCCTCCGCCTCCGCCCGGCGGTGCACCGCCTCCGCCGCCCGCTTCGCCTTCGCCTCCGCCCGATCCGCGAACCTCCGAGCGCCGCCGCCTTGTCCAGCCGTCGCCGCATACGCCATGCTTCGCCGCCGCTCGTCCGAGCGTCCTCCCGTCTCAGATCCGGCCGAAAGGGGGCCCCGGCGACCAGATCCGGCAGCTCCGGCCCCCCCACGGCCTCCCCGGCGTCCTTGTTCCCTCGCCGGAGTTGCAAGGCGCCGCCGCCTCCTCGCCCTACCTCGCTCCCGTTCCGACGGGAGAGCAGCGGCGGCCTGCGCCTCCCTCATGGGCCCGTCCCGGCCCAAGAATCCCAAATTTCAATGGCCGGCTTTTCCCACCGGCCCGCCTCCTCCTTCCCGGCCGAGGCCCATGGTGAGAACCTTCCCAGCGCTTTCCTTTATTTTTTTTCTCTGTTGGGCTAAGCGGTTTCAGCCCGTGTTATTTTTTTTTCCTGCTCTACGATTTTGACATTATCCGATGATTTTCAGATTTCTGTAAAAGACCCTCATGATCATACATTTAATAACTCCACAACCGTGCATCGGATTAAAATGATTTAAACATGTAAACTGCTTAGAATTTGGTGCAGATTAATAATTTGCCACTTTCACCCACGTTTAAAAATGTTAAAATGTTGTTTGATTAAATTTGCTTAAATGCCATGTTGAATGATTTATTTCATAACTATTTAACCGTGAATCTCAATTTAATGTTCTTTATATGTAAATGGGGTGGAAAATGCCTAGATTATCATGGTCCACTTTATTTTCCTGTTTAATAACTTTAAAATATGTTTTAGGGCAGAACAGTACCAAATTCGAATATTGCTTATGGGGATTTTCCGGAATTGTTGTTTGTTCTTCCGGCCTCATTTAAACTTGCCTAGTTAGGTAGTTTTGCTATGCTTCACCCCTTGCCATGTTAATCAACATTTAATATTGTTGGGTAGCTTAAACAAGAGAGAACTAAATAGTTCGATGTGGTGTTTCGTCAATATGCAACTCGTTGCATATTGGGCTCCATTTAATTTGTAAGTTTGTTTTGTGCACTTTGCCATGCCACGCCTCTTTAAACCGGACATGCATCATACTTGTTTGCGCATCATGCCACGTTTATGTGATGGTTGTTTACTATGTTGTTTTATTCTTTCCGGGTTGTTTCTCTCGTTAGCCTCGGTTCCGTTCCGGAGTTGTGAGGATCCGTTCGACTTCGTCCGTTTGTCTTCTTCATGGAATCGTTCTTCTTCCTTGCGGGATTTCAGGCAAGATGATCATACCCTCGAAATCACTACTATCTTTGCTATGCTAGTTTGCTCGCTCTTTTGCTATGCCAATGCTACGATGCCTACCATTTGCTTGTCACCCCAAATTGCCATGTCAAACCTCTAACCTTTGACACCATTCCTAGCAAACCGTTGATTGGCTATGTTACCGCTTTGCTCAGCCCTCTTATAGCGTTGTTAGTTGCGGTGAAGATTGAAGTTTGTTCCTTGTTGGAACATGGAGATGTTGTTCCTTGTTGGAACATGTTTACTTGTTGGGATATCACAATATATCTTATTTAATTAATGCATCTATATACTTGGTAAAGGGTGGAAGGCTCGGCCTTATGCAGTGTTTTGCTCCTCTTGCCGCCCTAGTTTCCGTCATACCGGTGTTATGTTCCCGGATTTTATGTTCCTTACGCTGCGGTCGGGTGATTTATGGGACCCCCGACAGTTCGCTTTGAATAAAACTTGTCCAAGAAGGCCCAACATTGACTTTTACCATTTGCCTCACCCAGCCCTTTTCTTCCCTTGGGTTTCGGAGCCCGAGGGTCATCTATATTTTAGCCCCGGCCGGTGCTCCTTCGAGTGTTGGTCCAACTCGAAGCGATGTCCGCGCCTCGGGCAACCAGGTCTATGCCAACCCGACGTCTTGCTCATCCGTGTGCCCCGAGAACGAGATATGTGCAGCTCCTATCGGGATTTGTCGGCACATCGGGCGGCTTTGCTGGTCTTGTTTTACCATTGTCGAAATGTCTTGATGTACGGGATACCGAGTCCGATCGGAGTGTCTTGGGTGAAGGTCTATTCCTTCGTTGATCGCGAGAGCTTGTCATGGGCTAAGTTGGGACACCCCGCAGGTATAAACTTTCGAGAGCCGTGCCCGCGGTTATGTGGCAGATGGGAATTTGTTAATGTCCGGTTGTAGAAAACCCGAAGTTGACCTTAATTAAAATACATCAACTGTGTGTGTTACCGTGATGGTCTCTTTCCGGCAGAGTCCGGGAAGTGAACACGGTGTTGGAGTTATGCTTGACGCAGGTTGCTATAGGATCACTTCTTGATCATACTTTTATCGGCCGTGCTTTGCCTTCTCTTCTCGCTCTCATTTGCGTATGTTAGTCGCCATATATGCTAGTCGCTTGCTGCAGCTCCACCTCATGCCTTTACCTTACCCATAAGCTTAAATAGTCTTGATCTCGCGGGTGCGAGATTGCTGAGTCCTCGTGGCTCACCAGATACTTCCAAACCAGTTTGCAGGTGCCTATGTTACCGAGCAGGTGACGCAACCAAGCTCAAGGAGGAGCTCAATGAAGATCTTGCCCTTTGTGTTGTTTCGTTCTAGTTGATCAGTAGTGGAGCCCAGTTGGGGTCGATCGGGGACCTTTGTCGCATTTGGGGTTCTTCTTTTATTTTGGTTCCGTAGTCGGACCTTGATGTATCTGGATGATGTAATGCTTTATTCATGTAATTGTGTGAAGTGGCGATTGTAAGCCAACTATGTATCTTTTTCCCTTATGTATTACATGGGTTGTGTGAAGATTACCTCACTTGCGACATTGCTTTCAATGTGGTTATGCCTCTAAGTCGTGCTTCGACACGTGGGAGATATAGCCGCATCGAGGGCGTTACACTTTCATCCTGTTCGGATGTGGGCTCGACCGGGTCTTCAGGATCTTCGGCACTATCCAGGGTTTCATTATCTCTGGTGCTAGTATTGTTATCCTTTGCCCGACGCGATCTTGAGCGGCGCCACTGATGTCGGCACTTTGGTGGTTTATCGACGGGCTTGTCCTCATCGGGGCTCTGATTATCCTCATCGTCCTTTTAGCGGGAGTGTCCACCATGTATACGTCATAGGTTGAAGTGGCCATCCAGCGCCCTGTGATGGGTGGCGCTTGGCCTGATTCTGCGTCAGCATCGTCGTCCATACCGTCGATGTCCACGGACGTGTAGTCCAACATGTCAGTTAGATCCTCGACAGTGGCTATTAAGTGGGTGGTGGGCGGGTCATAAACTTTCCTGCTCCCAGCCTCCAACCCATGTTGAGTGCAGCTCGGAGGAAATGGTTCTGTAATGGTGAGAGATCACATCAAACCCAGTACTTCATCTAAGCACGAAAGCTAGGTGAGAGTCCGCGGATCTGTAGGGCTGAGTTCGGTGACAGACACCTGATCGGGCCCGATCAATGCAGTCTTTGATAGTTCGGACCCATCATCTAGAGGCGAGTCAAAAACCGCATCTAGGTCTCCGGTCTGAAATTCCATGGTAGAAGAGAGTATGGCAGGGTGATCCCTCCGTCCTCGGACGTTGCTACCCGCTCCGGATCTATGGCCGAGACGGGTGTGAATGTCGACCCCTGGACAGGATCTAGGAGTGGATCTGAAGAGCTTCCTTTATGGGGGCAAGGGGCAGCAGCCGAGGCTGCGAACCCCTCGAAGACTAGAACTCCTCGGATATCGGTGATGTAGTTCAGGTTTCCAAACCTGGTATGGCGTCCGGGGGCGTAACTGTTGACCTGCTCGAGGCGGCAGGTCGAGTTGGCATGAAGCACCAAGCCGCCGAACACAAAGATCCGTCCGGGGAGAAAGGTTTCCCTGGACGCAACATCGTTGTTGGTGAAGATGTGAGCCATCAATCCTTCTATCAACAATACAGTGGAGCTCTCAATGAAAGCACCAATGTCGGTGTCAAAACCAGCAGATCTCGGGTAGGGGAGCCCAAGCTATATGTCTGAGGACCAATGATAACAATGATAAAAAGGACACATAGTCTAGCCAGGTTCGGGCCCTCTTAATGGAGGTAAAACCCTACTCCTGCTTGATTATATTCAAGGAATAAAGAGATTACAAGAGTTGATCTACCTCGAGATCGCAATGGCTAAACCCTAGCTTGGCTAGCCTATCAATGTTGTGATCATGCCTTTGATCTAATCCTCCGGTTTATATAAACACCGGAGGGGCTTAGGGTTGTATAAAGTCGGTTTATCAGAAAGGAAATAGTATATCCGGACACCTAAACTTGCCATCCACGAATACGAGAGTCCCCACCGGCCACGAGAGGCAGTCTTCTTCTTGTATCTTGACGGCCCACTAATCCGGCCCATATCAGACAAGATGGACGCCCAAGGACCCCTTAGTCTAGGACTCCCTCAACGAATGATTCCATCGGAAGAGTACTGTACGTGGAGAGGCTGACAGCTGGGTCCACGGCTGCAGCAAGGAAGTGCCTCCTTATTACGCGGAAAATAATGATTCCTCCACCTGACAGCAAGGACCCACCGGACGGGCCACCATATTTCATGAAAAAAACATTTCCCCCCTGACTGCTCGGACCCACCAGCTACATCTTCGCACGCAAGGAAGTGCCTGGCAGTCGGGACCCACCTAGTTGAAGCGTACGTAGCCTTGTCATTCTGGTCGCGAACGTGTATGTACATACGATCGGTCTCTCTACAGGCTCCAGCAATGAACCGTGGTTGTGTAAGGAAGGTCACGTGTCGTAGTATAAGCGCGCACGTGTCGTAGTAGAGGCGCGCACGTAGCATGTCACGCAGTCCCATTAATACTGTGTACACGTACATACAGCCAGGGTGCAAGAAAGTAAATATGGCCACGTACATACATACAGGCAGGGTCTCGAACGCCTACTCGCGCATACGTATGGCCAGGGCTTGTGTACATGGCGGGTGTCGGTGTCAAAACCGGCGGATCTCGGGTAGGGGGTCCCGAACTGTGCGTCTAGGCGGATGGTAACAAGAGACGAGGGACACAATGTTTTTACCCAGTTGGGCCCTCTCGATGGAGGTAAAACCCACGCCCTGCTTGATTAATATTGATGATATGGGTAGTACAAGAGTAGATCTACCACGAGATCAAGGAGGCTAAACCCTAGAAGCTAGCCTATGGTATGATTGTTGAGATGTATGTTGTCCCACGGACTAAAGCCCTCCGGTTTATATAGACACCGGAGAGGGCTAGGGTTACCAGTCGGATACAATGGTAGGAGATCTACATATCCAGATCGCCAAGCTTGCCTTCCACGCCAAGGAAAGTACCATCGGACATGAGCCGAGTCTTCAATCTTGTATCTTCGTAGTCTTGGAGTCCGGCGGATATTGATAGTCCGCTATCCGGACACCCCTAGTCGAGACTCCTCGGTAGCCTCGAACCAGTCTTCAATGACGATAAGTCCGGCGTGCATAATGTTCGGCATTGCAAGGCGGGTTCCTTCCTTGAATAATCCAGAGAAGATCATGAACACCAGGATAGTGTCCGATTCTGCAAAATAAATTCCACATTCCATCGTAGAGAGAATAAAATGCACACTTAACTCAATCTGCTGACGTATTATGCGGCGTGACACCACACCGCAACCAAGCCTTTGTTTGAATTGTTTTTTACTATACCACCTCAGCACGTTTAGCGAAGCGGTTTCCTTGGCACGTCTTGTCGAGCAGTAGATCGTGTTCCCCTTATTCCGGATTCTCATCAATACGTGCGTGGGTAACCCAACCGTTCCGTCGCCATGCCTCCTCTATCGAAGGGAATCTCAAGCGGTCCTGAGAGGCGGCCCTTGGTATTTCTTCCCTTTATAAGAGGACCAAGGCCCGTCCTTGTTCTTCAATCTCGCATCAAATCCCTTCCCGCTCCGGTTCCAACACCCGAGCCTCAGATTCGAGCGCCGGATCCTCAATCATGTCGGCTCCGACCTCCGGGGCGGTGGATGCCCTCCTCCGTCACGAGAGGAGGACATCTTGAAGTTGCGTGAGGCCAAGTGCACTGGCCTCGAGGTTTCAGACAGTTGCCGCCCAAGGGCGGGCAGCAGCCCCGAGCCCGTGAATACGTCGTGCCAGTATCCCACCTCCGCCGGGTTTAGGCTTCCAGACGGATCCCTTCGTGAGAGGGCTCTGTTTTACTATGGGCTGGACTTTCACGACTTGGCTCCGAGTCTATCCTCCAAATCTCCGCATTCATTATAAATCGTGAAGCCTTCCTCCGCGTCATCCCCACTTCGCCTATGGTCAAGACCTTCAAGGTAGAGCGAAGATGATTGGGGCGTCAAGCGGAGTCTTGGCGGGGCGACCATAAGCAAGAAGGTCGATGCCCCGTGGCTCGAGGGTTCCTTCCAAGAGGAACTTGGATTGTGGCAGCTGGAGTGGTTCTACATCACCGCTCCAAGGGGCAGCAGGCAAAAGCCGCCGCCCTCATTCCGCCCGGGACCTCCACGCCAACTGATGTCGTGGGTCAACCAAGGGCTCAATTGGGGGCCGTCCGAAGACGTGCCCTCACTGCAGGGCCGGATTCGACATCTCCAAGCGAGGGAGATCGACCTGGTCAAGGTGATGCAGGTTATGCTAATCAGGCACCTCCTGCCCTGCAAACGCCGTCCTCTCCATTTATGGGAGTTCAATCCGGAGGGACCTCGAATTCTCCAACACTTCATGGGTGCGACACCCGTGGAGATGTACAAGTTGTTCTTCGGACCGCAGGTGGCGTGTCCGGATTTAGCCGAGGATGCAGGTCTAAGCCGCGATCGCCGGATACTGTAAGTAGCTCGAGTCCGGACATTACGTGTATGTGCCTTTCTAGAGTTCGCCTCGACCCTTTGTTCTTTCTGAGGAATGGGTGGCGCGATCAAGGCTGATAAGGTGTCCGCCCCCTCCCGAGAGACCGACTTTGGAGCCCGTCTTTGGTCGAGAATGTTGGAGGTTGCGCCCATAGAAAGGGGCGACGGGAAAATAGAGGAGCTAATATTTAGCCCAAAGGGCGATCAAGAAGGGGGAACCAAGAGCCCCTCTCTTCAGGGGGAGAAGAGGACCGCCTCCGAAGATCCGAGGCCAAAGCCCTAAGCGTGGGAAGAGATCTTCCCCGGGGGGTCCGGTGCCCGGAAAGAATCCGGACGTACAATCATCACCAAAGGATCAGCCCTCCAGCGAGCCGTGAGTATAAAAGAGGGAGTTAATTAGTAAGGAAATACCTTCATTTGTGCTTACAGAGGTAACGAAATATTTATATTGCAGTTCGGATCTGCAGCCTTCTCATATGAGTTCATCTTGGGGACCTTCTTAGGAGATGATGGAAGCGATCGCCTCCATCCGCAGCGCCGCCAGATGAGGCGGCGAACCGAAGTGTCATCACGGAGGGTATCCCGAGTCCGGAGGGCGAGAGTTTGGCACCTACTAGTGTCCGCCGAGAAGGCAAGAATCTTCTTGAGAGGCGTCCATTTGAGAAGATCACCGTGCGGTAATGCGTATGGTGATTGGAAGGATTTAAATCCGCCAGAGCGGATTGCGTAATGCCGCCATGAGTTTCTTTGGTGGGATTTGAGGTATGCAACAATAGCGCATCCTTTTGTCTTTTAACAGTTTTGCACATAAAAATGCATACTGTATAGATAGTAGCCCCTGAGACTCGGTAGGTTGTCGGAAGCGACAGCGTACCGAGGATCGAAATCTAAAGTAATGAATTCCGTCGTTCCTATGTAGGTGGCGGATAGTCCGGGGGCTAGCCGGACTAGTGAGTTTGCCGAATTAAGTAGGCAACTTGACGTGGCGGATGCTAACATCGCACTTGTCAACCGGCGACTTGACGAGTCGCAAGGTACATAAATTCTCCATGATCGCTTTATTTAAGGGGTTGAAGCCCTCCTCGATAAATTGTATGCTGTTATGCAGAGACGGTGATCTTTGCTGTGGAGAGCCTTGGGCGAACTTGCTCGAGCTAAGGGGCAAGCCCGAAGGAGTGACGCTGCTGCCTCAAGGCGGCGAAGAGTTGAAAGTCGAAAAGGCTGCGCCCGCCTAAGGCGGAGGTGGCCGAATTGGCCATGAAGGTAAAGGATGCTGCCGACCGCTATGAGGCTCTTGAAAAGGAGCGCCTATCGGAGCGGGAAGACCTGAAGAAGGCCACCGCCGAAGCCAAGGATGCCCGCTCTGCAATGCGGGCTATGAAGGAGGAACTGCGCCAGGCCGGAGAGATCGTGGCTGGCAAGCCTGTTCTGCTGCGTCGCCGGTTTATGGATGCAAAGTATGCTCAATTTGAGCGGCTGTGGAGTCCGGAAGATCCGTACATGGATTTGGCTGCAAGCGCGGCTGATGCCGTCAAGCACTTCCGGAGCCAGGAGGATCACGAGACGGAAGAGTTATATTGGTCTCAATTCCACAGTCCGGATCGCTCACTTCCGTTGACGGACCGGCTGGCCGAATGGGCTGAGCTAAATAGATTGTCCGGACTTGCCATGACTGACATCGTGGCCCATGTTTGGCCAGAGAGGTCCAAGGCGACGAGCTACGCCGACTTACTGCAGCAATTCCTTGGAGCGGTGCCGCATATAAAGGACATGAAGCGGTCGGCCTGCATCGAGGGCGCGCGGATGGCTCTTTCCTGTGTGAAGGCGCATTGTCCAGAGATGGATGCCACCGCTGTTGCCGCCCAGGGTCCGGATGAAAGCCGGCTCCCTGCCGAGCACTACTTCGGAGAAGTCATGCGCGGCGCTCGTATAATAGAGTCGCGGTGCTCGAAGAATGTAACGTTCAAATGAACGCATTAGCTTGTAAATCGATGATTATGTTATAACTGCTTTTTATACTTGTGCATCCCAAGTAGTAAAACTTCTCATGTGCAGCCATTTACGTATACTTTTGTATAACTTGAAAGATTGCAGTCTTCGGCTTCAGCCCCCACGCACAGGGTGCGGGGGTGTTCGCAAAAATAGCGTGTTTTCACACTTAATCCGACGTCTCGGTCCTGTTTAAGGAGGTGGTAGCATAGAGAACTAGGCAATCCGGACTATAATGCTTTATCACTTTCACTTAGCCAGTGGAGCTCGAGGGTGGGGCTACGATATAGCCCCTGGTGGCACCGCACATCTCCGGCCGAGTGCGTATGTGCTCGACCGAAGCGGTCCTTCGTCAAAGCGAAATTCTAAACATTCCAATAGTCGATCGAGTGGTTGACGGACTCGTTGTATCATAACGATCGTTTTGGCTTTCTCTCTTGAGGTGCTCGCCAATTTAGGCGGGGCACTGTCGCGATAGTTCTCCCGGTGCCACGTTAGCGATGATATGGAGCGAAGGCAGCAAAACACAGGGCGGGCAAACCCAACATTTGACCAAAGACATGATTCGAGCTGATGCATATAATGCCTAACTTCGAGGCGCCGAACACTCCCTAAGGTGTTCGGTCTTTATAATAATGGCGAAACGATGCCCTAAGCCCCTAGTGTCGTGTGCGGGCATGGTCTTACGACGGCCGATGCCAAAGCGTCGAGCTCGCTTTGGCTATAGGAAGAAGCCAAGGAGAGTAACAACAAGAGACAGTAAAAAGGTCTACACGGGGTCTTAATCGAAAAGAATCCTTGCAGCGGGTCCCTCTTGCGTCTGCGCTGTGTCTCCGTTCGCCGTTCTGGTACGCATACGTTGTTCATCTGTAGAGAAAGAGAGGAGCGTTTAGTTTTAGAAACAATTAGATGCGAAAAATATGTAAAATAAGAAATATAAATAATTAAAGCAAGGTTTATATGAAACCGCGGTGGTTTGTGCGCGTAGCCCCAGTGAAGGGTATGCGGCTAGGTAGCCCTAGCTTTCTTGAGTCGGATTCGTCTATCCGAGTCCGGGGTCCTCAAGTGACCCTCGCCTTTGAAATGGCGCCATGTGGACCGGGCATCTTGAGTGTAAGAGATGCGTGTGCGGTATGGCGTTGAAGCGGACAAAAGCCTTCGTCCCAAGAGTGCTTGATATTCACTTTCAAATGGGGCGATATTAAAATTAATTTTTAGCGTCGAAAATTGTTCGCGATCGAACCGACTTCTAGTAATATAGAGCACGTGCACTTGGCGTAAGGGCTGGCGTCACTCCTTTGAAGGAAGTGCGGCTGTGTCGAATATTGGTAGGGTCTATCCCCATCCTACGGATTGTGTTTGAATATAGCAGGTTTAAGTCATTGCCTCCGTCCATTAGGGCGTTAGTAAGTGTAATCCGTCTATTATGGGATTCAATATCGTGAGTCCGTCCGCATTTGACGTTTACGGAATAGTCCGGTGGTGAAATTGATTGGTTTTGATATCAATCTCTACGATCTCTTTGGGTTGGACCGCGAAGCTCCTTTTAGAAAGTGCACACTATTTTTCCGTGTTATCACATGAAGTGAGTTTATTGCTTTGACCCCTTGTGGGAAAGTCTTTTGTTTTCCGATGCCCTTTGGCGGGGTTTATCTTCTTCGCTTGACGCGTCGAGCCCTTGTGTTCGGCATTTAATCGGCGGACTGTTTAAAACTCAACAATCCTGTGGGTGTGATTTGCGAGCCTTCCGGGGTACTATGGATTTGACATATCCGACCCGAATTTTGTGTAAGTTGGACGGTTCGTCCTTTGTCATCCTTGAGGGCTGTGTTTTGTTATTTGGCCGCGAGCTTTTGAATCCGGCGTTGACTGTCGTGCTCTTTGGGCTTTTCTCTTTATTCCGGCACTGCTCTTTTCTGCGCCATGATTTTCCGTTTCCATCTCTTATCTCGGATGTACTTGGGTCGCTGGTGCTGCTTCTTGCTAGCCAGCTATCCTCTCCCGCACAAAAGCGGGTCATGAGGCTTGTTAGTGCGGACATTGTCCTTGGTTTCTCTTGACCGAGGTGCCTGGCGAGCCATTCGTCTCGGACATTGTGCTTGAAAGCTGCTAAGGCTTCGGCATCCGGACAGTCGACTATTTGGTTCTTTTTGGTAAGAAACCTGTTCCAGAATTTTCGTGCTGACTCTCCGGGCTGTTGAGTTATATGACTTAGATCGTCTGCATCCGGAGGGCGGACATAAGTCCCTTGAAAATTCGCTCTAAACGCATCCTCGAGCTCTTCCCAACTTCCAACAGTGTTTTCTGGGAGGCTTTTGAGTCAATGATGGGCTGGCCCTTTGAGCTTGAGGGTTAGATATTTTATGGCGTGGAGATCGTCTCCTCTGGCCATATGTATATGTAGTATGTAATCTTCTATAAAGACTCCAGGGTCTGTTGTTCCATCGTAGGACTCTATGTTTATGGGTTTAAACCCTGCTGGGAATTCATGATCCAGCACCTCATCGGTGAAACATAGTGGGTGTGCGGTGCCCCTGTACTTGTATGTGCCGCTATCATCGGACGCTTGACGTGTTACTTTTCTTCCTGGGGCCTTCTTTTTGGGTCCATAGATGGACCTGGTTGGGCCATTGGACGGTGGAGGCTCTATGGCCTCCTCGTCGAATTCTGGTAGCAGCTTACGCTTCGGGTAGCTCTTTGATTGGTGGCCATTGCCGTATTTATCTGCGGTTTTGAGTACTTTGCTCCATCTTGTTCTGAGCGTGTCTTCCGCTGTTTTGAGCTTCCGCTTTTCCTTCTTGAGCTTCTTGTTTGTAGCGATGAGCTGCGCTTAAAAACTCTTGTTCGACGGGGTCCTCGGGCACGGCGAGTTAAATCGTCATTGAGGCTTGCCGTCTTGGAGGAGGCATGTAGTTATGATCCTCAACCTCTTAAATGCGCCGCCTCTCTCGAGGGCTTGCTTACGCATCCTCCGCGCCGAGTCTTCTTTGGAGGGATTGTCTTCGGCACTCTCGGGGTATTGTTATCTCTGTGCGGAATCTCTATTCTTCTTTGTGGCGGGATTTAGAGCGGCGCCTCGACGCCGGCGCTTGGGCTATTTCTTTAAAGAGTCGCCTCCATTGTTTCTTCGCCATCCCGTCTTTTGGGGTATCCACCATGTATCGTCATATGGCGAGGTGGCCTTCGATGCCCTATAGGCGCAGGTTCTGTTCGTCTCGGCATCGTCGTCCACAGCGTCGATGTCTTGAATCGTAGTCTAACATGTCGGTTAGATAAATCGGCGGTGGCTACAAAGTGGGTGGTGGGTGGGCTCTGAATTTCTTCGTCGTCGAGATCCCAACCATCCTGGCCATAGTCCGGCCAGACTCTCCGATAGCGAGAGATGCTTTAGTGAATTCAGGATATCGCCAAAAGGCGATTGTTGGCGATGTCCATGGCGGTGAATACTATAACCAGCGTAATCTGGATCGATTGGTAGGGGCGGGAGGTTCGGAGTCCGGCAAGGAGTCCGGCGCCTCGAGATCACGAGTTCCGCAAGGGACAAAATTGGTGTTCGGCTCCATCGCCGTGGATGTTGAAGCCCGAGTGGCAGCGTCTATCCGCCGACCCTCGATCGGGCGATCGGCCGGGCTAATGGCGAAGCTGATCCGTGTCGACCACCAAGGCCTTGCTCGCGGCGAGCTAGATCATGCCCATCGTTCTGAAAGGCGGCGCGCTGGCGTGGCTCGAGTCCGTCGAAGATCAAGTCTCCGCGGACATCGGCCATGAAGTTTAAGCTTCCAAATCTGACCTGACGGCCAGGGGCGTAGCTTTCGATCTGCTCCAGATAGCCAAGAGAATTGGCCCGCAGTGCAAAGCCGCCGAATACGAAGATCTGTCCGGGGAAAAAAGTCTCACCCTGGACAGCGTTGCTGGTTGAAGATGCCATCAAGCCTATCGGTGACGACACGGAGGAACTCTCAATGAAAGCACCAATGTCGGTGTCAAAACCGGCGGATCTCGGTAGGGGGTCCCGAACTGTGCGTCTAGGCGGATGGTAACAAGAGACGAGGGACACAATGTTTTTACCTGTGTTCGGGCCCTCTCGATGGAGGTAAAACCCTACGTCTGCTTGATTAATATTGATGATATGGGTAGTACAAGAGTAGATCTACCACGAGATCAAGGAGGCTAAACCCTAGAAGCTAGCCTATGGTATGATTGTTGAGATGTATGTTGTCCTACGGACTAAAGCCCTTCGGTTTATATAGACACCGGAGAGGGCTAGGGTTACACAGAGTCGGTTACAATGGTAGGAGATCTACATATCCGTATCGCCAAGCTTGCCTTCCACGCCAAGGAAAGTACCATCCGGACACGAGCCGGAGTCTTCAATCTTGTATCTTCGTAGTCTTGGAGTCCGACGGATATTTATAGTCCGGCTATCCGGACACCCCCTAGTCCAGGACTCCCTCAGCGGGTCGGAACGAAAAAACTGCGTCATCATGTTCATCGGGAGCCAACCGGATTGGACGAACAACCGATCGAAACGAGGCCTAGCGTACCATAGAATGGAGGAAACGGCCTTGTGTTTGACCGGCCACGGTCGAAACGGGATCCTGTTCATCGGGAGGGGTCTGGCGTACCGCAAAACAGAGGAAGCGGACTTCTCTTGGACCTCCTACGGTCAAAATGGGGTCCTGTTGATCGGGAGGGGTGTGGCGTACCGCAAAACGGAGGAAACGGACTTGTGTTGGAGCGCTACAATCGAAATGGGGGTCATGTTCATCGGGAGGGGTGTGGCGTACCGCAAAATGGGACTCCACGCGATACTGTCATCTCCACCGTCGACTGCCTCCATGGGCTACTGTTCATCCATCGTCGACCTCCTCCAGCCTCCACCTGCGACTGTTCATCCACGACGTCTCCCCTCCTGCCTCCACCAGCACTGTTCATCCACGGGCTCCTATTCATCCAGCCTCCACCGCTCCTCCACCGGCTACTGTTCAACCAGCCCTCTCCATGGGGTCCTGTTCAACCACCACTCCACGGGCTACTGTTCATCCAGCCCTCCACCAGCTACTGTTCAACTAGCCCTCCACGGGGGTCATGTTCATCCAGCCCTCCACGGGGTCCTGTTCATCCACCCCCAACCGGCTCGATCGATCAGGGTCATGTTCATCCAGCGGCATCGGCCTCTACTATCACGGGGTCCTGTTCATCCAACCCCCCACCAGGAACTATTCATCCAACCCCCCCGCCCCCCAACAAAGCTCACTATTCATCAAGGGAAGCAGGCAGCGGGTTCGATCGGCTTCAGTTAGCAGTAGTAGCGATAGAATCACTCGGGTTCAATTAATAGCAAGGGATCGATCGGTGTTCAGTAATGTAGCTAGTGCAATCGCTCGGGTTCAGTTAGAGCCCAACGCCTCACTCGGGGTTCAATTAGAGTGCAACGCCTCGCACACACGTGTGTACGTGTATGAGAGAAATGCGCAAACCTCCATACATCACTCGGCCCCGACCACCCACCGTAATAGGGAACTTGATACGTCTCTGTCGTCTCTATGATTTTTGATTGTTCCATGCCAATATTCTACAACGTTTACATAATTTTGGCAACTTTTTATACTATTTTTGGGACTAACATATTGATCCAGTGCCCAGTGCCAGTTCCCGTTTGTTGCATGTTTTTTCTTTCGCAGAAAATCCATATCAAACGGAGTCCAAGGCAATAAAAACTTACGGAGATTTCTTTTTGGAATATATGTGATTTTTGGGAAAAAGAATCAACGCGGGACGATGCCCGAGGAGTCCACGAGGTAGGGGCACAACCTAGGGGGTAGGGCGCGCCCCTAACACTCGTGGCCACTCCGTAAGGCGGTTGGGGCCCTTCTTTCGCCGCAAGAAAGCTAATACCCGGATAGAAATCGTGTTAAAATTTCAGCCCAATCGGAGTTATGGATCTCCAGGCATTTAAGAAACGGTGAAAGGCCAGAATCAGGAAGCGCAGAAACAGAAGGAAACAGAGAGAGAGAGATCCAATCTCGGAGGGGCTCGCGCCCCTTCGCCTCCATGGAAGCCAAGGACTAGAGGGGAAACCCTTCTCCCATCTAGGGGGAAGGTCGAGGAAGAAGAAGAAGAAGAAGGGGGGCTCTACACCAACAACTTCACCACCGTCATCAACAACGTTGCCGGGGCCATCATCGCGACAACGATCTACACCAACAACTTCACCACCGTCATCACCAACTCTTCCCCCCTCTATGCAGCAGTGTAACACCTCTTCTACCCGCTGTAATCTCTACTTAAACATGGTGCTCAACGCTATACATTATTTCCCAATGATGTATGGCTATCCTATGATGTTTGAGTAGATCCGTTTTGTCCTATGGGTTAATTGATGATCGTGATTGGTTTGAGTTGCATGTTTTATTATTGGTGTTGTCCTATGGTGCTCCCTGTGTCGCGCAAGCATGAGGGATCCCTGTTGTAGGTTTTGCAATATGTTCATGGTTTGCTTATTGTATGTATTGCGTGAGTGATAGAAACACAAACACGGATAATTGGGTTATGGCATATGGGAATAAAGAGGACTTGATACTTTAATGCTATGGTTGGGTTTTACCTTAATGATCTTTAGTAGTTGTGGATGCTTGCTAGAGTTCCAATCATAAGTGCATATGATCCAAGAAGAGAAACTATGTTAGCTTATGCCTCTCCCTCATATAAAATTGCAATAATGATTACCAGTCTAGTTATCGATTGCCTAGGGACAAATAACTTTATTGTGACAAAAAGCTCTCTACTAAAACTAACTTAGTTGTGTATTTCTCTAAACAACCCCTATCTTTTATTTACGTGCTCTTTATTATCTTGCAAACCTATCCTATCACACCTACAAAGTACCTCTGTTGGAAAAGGTAGTGCCTAGGAGGCGCTTAGGCATGCCTAGGCACTAGGCAATGGCCAAACGCCTCGCCTAGGGCATAAATGGAGGTCTAGGCAGGTGAAGCAAGGAATTTCCTACCCAAGCAAGAAATCATGCCACATACTACACTGATATATCAAACGGGTTATATTACAATGGCAGTAGACGGTAATTAACTTATTTATATGCCCTAAAGTAATATCAACACCCATATAATAATCACAAAACACTACGCGTAAAAACTGTATTCCCGACTAGGCCGCGCCTAGGTCGCTTAGGCACTGCCTAGGCACTAGGCGAAGGCCAACCGCCTCGCTTACGCCTACCGCTTTTTCCAACCTTGCAAAGTACTTCTAGTTCATACTTGTTCTAGGTAAAGTGAACCTTAAGCGTGCGTAGAGTTGTATCGGTGGTCGGTAGAACTTGAGGGAATATTTGTTCTACCTTTAGCTCCTCGTTGGGTTCGACACTCTTACTTATCAAAAGAGGCTACAATTGATCCCCTATACTTGTGGGTTATCAAGACCTTTTTCTGACGTCGTTGCCGGGGAACAATAGCGTGGGGTGAATATTCTCGTGTGTGCTTGTTTGCTTTATCACTAAGTAGTTTTTATTTTCTGTTCTAAGTTGTTTTCTATCTTTAGTTATGGGTAGGAAAAGCAAAATACCAAAAAAAATAGGTGTACTTGCTACTCATGGAGGTGGGAACCTCTTAAAACCCTCGATGCTCATTATGTGAAAGATATTATGCACTACTTTAATAATCCTGAGAAAACCCCATTCAATTATGTACTAGGAGACACGTTGGATCAACGTGAATACTTTAGGGATTATCGCTTGACTCAAAAAGGGAAACTGTTATGGGATCAAATTCATATGTTGCATTGGTATGCTCGAGAGTTTGGCTTGAGATATGATTATACTTTTTGCTCTAGGATGAAGGCTCCACACCTTCCCTTTTCATGCAAATTTAATGATAATGAAACCTTGGCTTCTTATGCTAAAGGTATATATGATTACTATGATGTGGAACGAATAGAAGAATTTGTTGCTTTTATGGGTGCTTATGAAATTGAATCTTTGTTTAGGTATGAAGCTTTTGATGATGATATCTATAGGCCTGAAAATTTTGCTATACTTAAATATTGCTATGAGAATTATGAATACAATGCCAATATTGATGTGTTTATTGAGAAAGTCTCCGCTATCCAAGAAGAGACTAATATGTTGCATGAATCTATGGAAGAAGAAATTGATGAAACTGTGAGCTCATTGGATGAAAGACATGATGAGGAGAGCGAAGAACAAAAGGAGGAAGAGCGGATTAGCTACCCGTGTCCACCTTCTAATGAGAGTAACCCTCCAACTCATACATTGTTTAATGTCCCTTCATTCTTACCGAAGGACGAATGCTATGATAATTGCTATGATCCTGTTGATTCATTTGAAATATCCCTTTCTGATGAACTTGATAATTGCTATGCTTGTGGCCAAGATGCCAATATGAATTATGCTTATGGAGATGAACTTGCTATAGTTCCTTATGTTAAGAATGAAATTGTTGCTGTTGCACCCACACATGATAGTCCTATTATCTTTTTGAATTATCCAAACTACACTATATCGGAGAAGTTTGTTCTTATTAAGGATTATATTGATGGGTTGCCTTTTACCGTTGCACATGATGATTTTGATGAATATAATATGCATGTGCTTTCTGCTCCTACTTGCAATTATTATGAGAGAGGAACTACATCTCCGCCTCTCTATGTTTCCAATACGATAAAATTGCAAGAAACTGTTTATACCATGCATTGGCCTTTACTTTGTGTGCATGAATTGTTCTTTTATGACATGCCCATGCATAGGAAGAGAGTTAGACTTCGTCATTACATGATTTATGTTACTTTGTGCTCACTACTAAATTACAAATTATTGTTAATTAAAATTGGCTTTGATATACCTTGGGATCCGGGTGGATCCATTACTTGAGCACTATATGCCTAGCTTAATGGCTTTAAATAAAGTGCTGCCAGGGAGACAAGCCGGAAGTTTTAGAGGGTCACTTATTTATATTGAGTGCTTTTATAAAGTTTAAAAACAAAAAATGAAGTGGGGAACCTAAAACTTTTCAAAAAGAAAAGTGAAAGTAAGAAGGACAAGCATTGTTGAAGTGGGGGAGCTTCCTAAACTTGTTCAGGCTCATGGAAACTTTGCAAATCTTTAATTACAGAAACTTTTCAACAAAAATAAGTATCCCCTTGTAAAAATTCATTGTATTATAAAAATAATGTGCCAAGATTTGCCTTTAGGATGATTAGATTACTTGTTTGGTATGTGCAGTGGAAAAAACATAAACTTTGGCTGTAGCGCGTGAATTTACATTTTTTACTGGAATGTCAAACGGTTCTGAAACTTTTTGCACAGTAATTATATACAAATTTTTTATTTTGTCCTAATTTTTTAGAATTTTTGGAGTTACATAAGTATGGTAGATGTTCAGATTGCTACAGACTGTCCTGTTTAAGACAGATTCTGTTTTTGATGCATTGTTTTGCTCGTTTTGATGAAACTATCGATTTTATCGGCGGTATAAGCCATAGAGAAGTTATAATATAGTAGCTACAATGCAAAAATAAAATATGAATGAGTTTGCAACAGTACTTAAAGTGGTGATTTGTTTTATTATACTAATGGATCTCACGAGGGTTTTTTAAGTTTTGTGTGATTGAAGTTTTCAAGTTTTGGGTGAGATCACGATGGATGAAGGAATAAGGAGTGGCAAGAGCCTAAGCTTGGGGATGCCCGAGGCACCCCAAGGTAATATTCAAGGACTCCCAAGCAACTAAGCTTGGGGATGCCCCGGAAGGCATCCCCTCTTTCTTCATCATCGATAATTTCACTTGGAACTGTATTTTTATTCGTCACATGATATGCGTAAATCTTGGAGCGTCATGTGCCTTTTATTTTTATTTTAGTAATGCACCATGCTGGTATGAGATAGTCCTTGGTTGATTTATAGAATGCTTCATGCAGTTCACTTATATCTTTTGAGTATAGCTTTATAGAATGCTTGATGTGCTTCACTTATATCATTTGAAGTTTGGATTGCCTGTTTAGAATGCTTGATGTGCTTCACTTATATCATTTGAAGTTTGGATTGCCTGTTTCTTTACACATAGAAAACCGCCATTTGTAGAATGCTCTTTTGCTTCACTTATATCTGTTAGACCGTGGGCATATCTTTTGTAGAAAGAATTAAACTCTCTTTCTTCACTTATATCTATTTAGAGAGATGACAGGAATTGGTCATTCACATGGTTAGTCATAAAATCCTACATAAACTTGTAGATCACTGAATATGATATGTTTGATTCCTTGCAATAGTTTTGCGATATAAATATTGCGATATCAGAGTCACGATAGTGAGTAGTTGTGAATTCGAGAAATACTTGTGTTGAGGTTTGTGATTCCCGTAGCGTGCACGTATGGTGAACCGTTATGTAACAAAGTTGGAGCATGAGGTATTTATTGATTGTCATCCTTTGTGTGGAGGTTCGCGTGATGGTTAACTCTTACCAACCCTTCCCCTATGAGCATGCATATAGTACTTTGGTTCGATAGCTAATAGACTTTTGCAATAAGTATGTGAGTTCTTTATGACTAATGTTGAGTCCATGGATTATACGCACTCTCACCCTTTCATCATTGCTAGCCTCTTCGGTACCGTGCATTGCCATTTCTCACCTCGAGAGTTGGTGCAAACTTCGCCGGTGCATCCAAACCCCGTGATATGATACGCTTTGTCACACATAAGCCTCATTATATCTTCCTCAAAACAGCCACCATACCTACCTATCATGGCATTTCCATAGCCATTCCGAGATATATTACCATGCAACTTCCACCATCATCATATACATGAGTTGAGCGTTCATTGTCATATTGCTTTGCATGATCGTAAGATAGCTAGCATGATATTTTCATGGCTTGTCCTTTTTTTGATATCTTTGCTACGCTAGATCATTGCACATCCTGGTACACTACCAGAGGCATTCATATAGAGTCATATTTTGTTCCAGTATTGAGTTGTAATATCGAGTTGTAAGTAAATAAAAGTGTGATGACCTTCATTATTAGAGCATTGCCCCATGTGAGGAAAAATAAAAGAGGCTAAAGAAGCCAACAAAAAAGAGGCCAAAGAAGCCAAACCAAAAAAGAAAAAATGAGAGAAAAAACAAAAAATGAGACAAAAAGAGAGAAGGGCATTGCTACTAACCTTTTACCACACTTGTGCTTCAAAGTAGCACCATGTTCTTCATAGAGAGAGTCTCCTATGTTGTCACTTTCATATACTAGTGGGAATTTTACATTATAGAACTTGACTTGTATATTCCAATGATGGGCTTCCTCAAATGCACGAGGTCTTCATGAGCATGCAAGTTGGATGCACACCCACTTAGTTTTCAGTTTGAGATTTCATACACTTATAGCTCTAGTGCATCTGTTGCATGGCAATCCCTACTCACTTGCATCGATATCGATTGATGGGCATCTCCATAGCCCACTAATTTGCCTAGTTGATATGAGACTTTCTCCCTTTTTTGTCTTCTCCACACCCACCATATTCTATTCCACCCATAGTGCAATGTCCATGGCCCACACTCATGTATTGTGTGAAAGTTGAAAAAGTTTGAGAATACGAAAGTATGAAACAATTGCTTGGCTGGAACCGGGGTTGTACATGATTTGAATATTTTGTGTGACGAAGATGGAGCATAGCCAGACTATATGGTTTTGTAGGTATAACTTTTTTGGCCATGTTATTTCGAAAAGGCATGATTGCTTTATTAGTATGCTTGAAGTATTATTGTCTTATTGTCAAATGATAAACTATTGCTTTGAGTCACTCGTGTCTTAATATTCATGCCATGATTAGATTACATGATCAAGATTATGCTATGTAGCATTCCACATCAAAAATTATCTTTTTTTATCATTTACCTACTCGAGGACAAGCATGAATTAAGCTTGGGATGCTGATACGTCTCCATTCTATCTATAATATTTGATTGTTCCATGCCAATATTCTACAACTTTTACATACTTTTGGCAACTTTTTATACTATTTTTGGGACTAACATATTGATCCAGTGCCCGGTGCCAGTTCCTGTTTGTTGCATTTTTTGTTTCACAGAAAATCCATATCAAACAAAGTCTAGATGCAATAAAAACTTACGGATATTTTTTTGGAATATATGTGATTTTTAGGAAAAAAGAATCAACGCGAGACAATGCTCGAGGAGTCAACAAGGCAGGGGGTGCGCCCCAGGGGTAGGGCGTGCCCCTGACCCTCGTGGTCACTCCGTAAGGCAGTTGGGGCCCTTCTTTCGCCACAAGAATGCTTATATCCGGATAGAAATCGTGTTAAAATTTTAGCCCAATCGGAATTACGGATCTTCGGGAATTTAAGAAAGGGTGAAAGGCCAGAATTTGGAAGCGCAGAAGTAGAAGGAAACAGAGAGAGAGAGATACAATCTCGGAGAGGCTCCCGCCCCTCCACCGCCATGTAAGCCACGGACCAGAGGGGAAACCCTTCTCCCATCTAGGGGGAAGGTCAAGGAAGAAGAAGAAGATGGGGGGCTCTCTCCCCCTCTCTCCCGGTGGCTCCGGAATGCCGCCGGGGCCATCATCGCGACAACTATCTACACCAACAACTTCATCGCCGTCATCACCAACTCTCCCCCCCTGTATGCAGCGGTGTAACACCTCTTCTACCCGCTGTAATCTCTACTTAAACATGGTGCTCAACGCTATACATTATTTCCCAATGATGTATGGCTATCCTATGATGTTTGAGTAGATCCATTTTGTCTTATGGGTTAATTGATGATCGTGATTGGTTTGAGTTGCATGTTTTATTATTGGTGCTCTCCGTGTCGTGCAAGCGTGAGGGATCCCCGCTGTAGGGTTTGCAATATGTTCATGGTTTTCTTATTGTCTGCATTGCGTGAGTGATAGAAACACAAACACGGATAAGTGGGTTATGGCGTATGGGAATAAAGAGGACTTCATACTTTAATGCTAAGGTTGAGTTTTACCTTAATGATCTTTAGTAGTTGGGGATGCTTGCTAGAGTTCCAATCATAAGTGCATATGATCCAAGAAGAGAAACTATGTTAGCTTATGCCTCTCCCTCATATAAAATTGCAATAATAATTGTCGTCTAGTTATCGATTGCCTAGGGACAAATAACTTTCTTGTGACAAAAAGCTCTCTACTAAAACTAACTTAGTTGTGTCTTTATCTAAAAAGCCCCTATCTTTTATTTACGTGCTCTTTATTATCTTGCAAACCTGTCCTATCACACCTACGAAGTACTTCTAGTTTCATACATGTTCTAGGTAAAGTGAACCTTAAGCGCGCGTAGAGTTGTATCAGTGGTCGATAGAACTTGAGGGAATATTTGTTCTACCTTTATCTCCTCGTTGGGTTCGCCACTATTACTTATCTAAAGAGGCTACAATTGATCCCCTATACTTGTGGGTTATCACAACTCCCCGATATTTTCCTCGCCCTCGCTTCTACCACGGTTTTTTTCGTCATGGACGGCCCAAAGAATGTCATGCAGCTGTGTCTCCGGCCGCCCAGGACGAAAAGCCCATTTTCTGTCATGATTTCTTGTCATAGAAGTAGGAGGCCACCACATATATGATGATATCGGGTTTTGTCACAATTATAGTCATAGAAGTGTCATAAGCATGACAAAAAAATCGTTTGGCCCAAAATGTCATGGATGTGTCTTTTTTTGTAATGGAGGGCTCACAGATACCTCTCCGATACTCGGAGTGACAAATCCAATCTCGATCTATGCCAACCCAACAAACACCTTCGGAGATACCTATAGAGCATCTTTATAATCACGCAGTTACGTTGTGACGTTTGATATCACACAAGGCATTCCTCCGGTATCCGAGAGTTGCATAATCTCATAGTTAAAGGAATATGTATTTGACATGAAGAAAGCGATAGCAATAAAACTAAATGATCAATATGCTAAGCTAACGGATGGGTCTTGTCCATCACATCATTCTCCTAATGGTGTGATCCCGTTCATCAAATGACAACACGTGTCTATGGTAGGAAACTTAACCATCTTTGATTAACGAGCTAGTCTAGTAGAGGCTTACTAGGGACACGGTGTTTTGTCTATGTATCCATACATGTATCAAGTTTTCGGTTAATACAATTCTAGCATGAATAATAAACATTTATCATGATATATGGAAATATAAAATAATAACTTTAGTATTGCCTCTAGGGCATATTTTCTTCAGTCTCCCACTTGCACTAGAGTCAATAATCTAGTTCACATCGTCGTGTGATTTAACACCAATAGTTCACATCTTTATGTCATTAATACCCATAGTTCACATCACCATGTGACCAACATCAAAAGGGTTTACTAGAGTCAGTAATCTAGTTCACATCGCCATGTGATTAACACCCAAAGAGTACTAAGGTGTCATCATGTTTTGCTTGTGAGAGAGGTTTTGTCAACGGGTCTACCACATTCAGATGCGTATCTATTTTGCAAATTTCTATGTCTATAATGCTCTGTACGGAGCTACTCTAACTAATTTCTACCACTTTCAATACGTATCCAGATTGAGACTCAGAGTCATCTGGATCAGTGTAAAAGCTTGCATCGACGTAACTCTTTACGACGAACACTTTTATCACCTCCATAACCGAGAAATATTTCCTTAGTCCTCTTAGGTAACTAAGGATAACTTTGACCACTGCCTACTGATCCACTCCTGGATCACTATCGTTCCCCCTTTCCAAACTCATGGCAAGGTATACAACAGGTTTGTTACACAGCATGGCATACCTTATAGAACCTATGGCTAGGGCATAGGAAATGACTTTCATTCTCTCTCTATCTTATGTCGTGGTCGGGCTTTGAGTCTTACTCAACTTCACACCTTACCATACATGCTAGAACTCCTTCTTTGACTGATCCATTTTGAACTCCTTCAAAATCTTGTCAAGGTATGTACTCATTGAAAATCTTAACAAGCATCTTGATCTATCTCTATAGATCTTGATCCCCAATATGTAAGCACCTTCACTGAGGTCTTTCATTGAAAAATTCTTATTCAAGTATCCTTTTATGCTATACAAAAATTCTATATCATTTCCAATCAGCAATATGCGATCCACATATAATATCAAAAATGCTACAGAGCTCCCACTCACTTTCTTGTAAATACATGCTTCACCGTAAGTCTGTATAAAACCATATGCTTTGATCACCTCATCAAAGTGTATATTCAAACTCCGAGATGCTTGCACCAATCCATAGATGAATCGCTGGAGCTTGCACACTTTGTTAGTACCTTTAGGATTGACAAAACCTTCTGGTTGCATCATATACAACTCTTCTCTGAGATATCCATTAAGGAATGTAGTTTTGACATCCATTTGCCAGATTTCATAATGTGGAAATTTCTAACATGATTCAGACGGACTTAAGCACCGCTACGGTAGTCTCATCGTAGCAACTCCTTGAACTTGTCGAAATCCTTTTGCGACAAGTCGAGCTTTGTAGACAGTAACATTACCATCAGTGTTAGTCTTCTTCTTGAAGATCCGTTTATTCTCTATGGCTCGCCTATCATCGGGCAAGTCAACCAAAGTCCACACTTTGTTCTCATACATGGATCCTATCTCAGATTTCATGGCCTCAAGCCATTTATCGGAATCTGGGCTCATCATCGCTTCTTCATAGTTCATAGGTTTGTCATGGTCTAGTAACATGACTTCCAAAAAAGGATTATCGTACCACTCTGGGGCGGAATGTGCTCTGTTTGACCAACGAGGTTCGGTAGTAACTTGATCTGAAGTTTCATGATCGTTATCATTAGCTTCCTCTCTAGTTGGTGTAGGCATCATGGGAACGGTTTTCTATGATGATCTACTTTCCAATTCGAGAGAAGGTACAATTACCTCATCAAGTTCTACTTTCCTCCCACTCACTTCTTTCGAGAGAAACTCCTTCTCTACAAAGGATCCATTCTTAGCAACAAAGATCTTGCCTTCGAATCTGTGGTAGAAGGTGTACCCAGCAGTTTCTTTTGGGTATCCTACAAAGACGTACTTCTCCAATTTGGGTTTGAGCTTATCAGGCTGAAGCTTTTTCACATAAGCATCGCAACCCCAAACTTTAAGAAATGACAGCTTAACTTTCTTGCCAAACCACAGTTCATATGCTGTCGTCTCAACGAATTTAGATGGTGCCCTATTTAACGTGAATGCAGTTGTCTCTAATGCATAACCCCAAAACAATACTACTATATCGGTAAGAGACATCATAGATCGCATCATATCCAATAAAGTACGGTAACAACATTCGAACACACCATTACGTTGTGGTGTTCCAGGTGGCGTGAGTTGTGAAACTATTCCACGTTGTTTTAAATGAAGGCCAAACTCGTAACTCAAATATTTGCCCCCGCGATCGATCGTAGAAACTTTATTTTCTTGTTATGATAATTCTTCACTTCACTCAGAAATTCTTTGAACCTTTCAAATGTTTCAGACTTGTGTTTCATTAAGTAGATATACCCATATCTGCTCAACTCATCTGTGAAGGTCAGAAAATGACGATACCTGTCGCGTGCTTCAGCACTCATTGGACTGCACACATCCGTATGTATTATTTCCAATAAGTCATTAGCTTGCTCCATTGTTCCGGAGAACAGAGTTTTAGTCATCTTGCCCACGAGGCATGGTCCGCAAGTATCAAATGATTCATAATCAAGTGATTCCAAATGCCCATCTGCATGGAGTTTCTTCATGCGCTTTATACCAATATGACCTAACGGCAGTGTCAAAAATATGTTGCACTATCATTATCAACTTTGCATCTTTTGTCATCAATATTATGAACATGTGTATCACCACGATTGAGATTCAATAAAAATAGACAACTCTTTAAGGGTGCATGACCATAAAAGATATTACTCATATAAATACAGCAACCATTATTCTTTGATTAAAATGAATAACCGTCTCGCACTAAACAAGATCCAGATATAATGTTCATGCTCAAGGCTGGCACCAAATAACAATTTTTCAGGTCTAAAACTAATCCGAAGGTAGATGTAAAGGTAGCGTGTCGACGGTGATCACATCGACCTTGGAACCATTCCCGACACGCATCGTCACCTCGTCCTTAGCCAATCTTCTTTTAATCAGTAGCCCCTGTTTCGAGTTACAAATATGAGCAACCAAACCAGTATCAAATACCCATGCGCTACTACAAGAATTATTAAGGTACACATCAATAACATGTATATCAAATATACCTTTGTTAACTTTGCCATCCTTCTTATCCTCCAAATACTTGGGGCAATTCCGCTTCCAATGACCAGTTCCTTTGTAGTAGAAGCACTCAGTTTCAGGCTTAGGTACAGATTTGGGCTTCTTCCCGGGAGTGGAAACTTGCTTGCCATTCTTCTTGAAGTTCACCTTCTTTCCTTTGCCCTTTTTCTTGAAACTAGTGGTCTTGTTAACCATCAACACTTGATGCTCCTTCTTGATTTCTACCTCAGCAGCTTTGAGCATTGCAAAGAGCTCGGGAATTGTCTTATCCATCCCTTGCATATTATAGTTCATCACGAAGCCTTTGTAGCTTGGTGGCAGTGATTGGAGAACTCTGTTAATAACACTATCATCTACAAGATTAACTCCCAGGTTCCCAGCTGAGTCGTGTGATTATGATACCTAGACATTTTGAGTATGTGTTCACTAATAGAACTATTCTCCTCCATCTTGCAGCTATAGAACTTGTTGGGGACTTCATATCTCTCAACTTGGGCATTTGCTTGAAATATTAACTTCAACTCCTGGAACATCTCATATGGTCCATGATGTTCAAAACATCTTTGAAGTCCCGATTCTAAGCCGTAAAGCGTGGCACACTGAACTATCAAGTAGTCATCAACACGCGACTATCAGGCGTTCACAATGTTTGTAGTTGCTGGAGGGGGTGGCACACCTAGCAGTGCATCAAGGACATAATTCTTTTGTGCAGCAATGAGGATAATCCTCAAGTTACAGACCCAGTCCGTGTAGTTGCTACCATCATCTTTCAACTTAGCTTTCTCTAGGAACGCATTAAAATTGTCGTGGTATTCTCACGGGGGGGTGCAAGACGACATATGCCACAAGGTGGCTTCGTGTGAGGGCAAGACTGCTGCTGATAGGCCCGGAGCGGGTATGCGAATAGCACGCGGTAGTTTACCCAGCTTCGGAGCTCTTCGGAGAGATAATACTCCTACTGCTGCATGTCTGAGTGTATCTGATATATCTAGTACAGAGTGCTCCTGGAGCTATATCTGGGATCAGTAGCAATGAGGGCTAGCTAGCTAGTGTGGCACATGTGCCTGGCCGTGTGTGGCCGAATGAGTGTGTGTACTCATGCATGTGTGTGTGTATGGCCCAATGGATGGATGGCTAGCTTATATAGTAGTAGGCATGGGTGGTGGTAGCGTTGGTTGTAAGCTACCTTGGGTAGCTTACAAACCAAGCTATGTAGTGGCATGGCCTAGGCATGGTGTTGTTGGGGAACGTACTAATTTCAAAAAAATTCCTACGCACATGCAAAATCATGGTGATGGCATAGCAACGAGAGGGGAGAGTATTGTCCACGTACCCTCATAGACCGTAAGCGGAAGCATTATGACAATGCGGTTGATGTAGTCGTACGTCTTCACGATCCGACCGATCCAAGTACCGAACGTACGGCACCTCCGAGTTCAGCACACGTTCAACTCGATGACGATCCCCGGGCTCCGATCCAGCAAAGCATCGGGGATGAGTTCCTTCAGCACGATGGCGTGGTGACGATGATGATGTTCTACCGGTGCAGGGCTTCGCCTAAACTCCGCGACGATATGACCGAGGTGGAATATGGTGGAAGGGGGCACCGCACACGGCTAAGGAACGATCCGTAGATCAACTTGTGTGTCTGTGGGGTGCCCCCTGCCCCTGTATATAAAGGAGTGGAGGAGGGGGAGGGCCGTCCCTCTCTATGGCGCGCCCTAGGGGAGTCCTACTCCCACCGGGAGTAGGATTCCCCCTTTCCTAGTAGAACTAGGAACCCTTCCATGTAGTAGGAGTAGGAGAGAAGGAAAGGGAAGAGAGAAGGAGAAGGAAGGAAGGCCCCCCCTCCCTAGTCCAATTCGGACTAGTCCAAGGGGAGGGGTGCGGCCACCCTTTGGCCCTTTCTCTCCTTTCCCGTATGGCCCATTGAGGCCCAATACGAATTCCCGTAACTCTCTGGTACTCCGAAAAATACCCGAATCACTCGGAACCTTTCCGAACTCCGAATATAGTCATCCAATATATCGATCTTTACGTCTCGACCATTTTGAGACTCCTCGTCATGTCCCCGATCTCATCCGGGACTCCGAACTCCTTCGGTACATCAAAACTCATAAACTCACAATAAAACTGTCATCGAACTTTAAGCGTGCGGACCCTACGGGTTCGAGAACTATGTAGACATGACCTAGAACTATTCTCGGTCAATAACCAATAGCGGGACCTAGATGCCCATATTGGCTTCCACATATTCTACGAAGATCTTTATCGGTCAAACCGCATAACAACATACTTTGTTCCCTTTGTCATCAGTATGTTACTTGCCCGAGATTTGATCGTCGGTATCCAATACCTAGTTCAATCTCGTTACCGGCAAGTCTCTTTACTTGTTACATAATGCATCATTCCGTAACTAACTCATTAGCTACATTGCTTGCAAGGCTTATAGTGATGTGCATTACCGAGAGGGCCCAGAGATACCTCTCCGACAATCGGAGTGACAAAACCTAATCTCGAAATACGCCAACCCAACAAGTACCTTTGGAGACACCTGTAGTACTCCTTTATAATCACCCAGTTACGTTGTGACATTTGGTAGCAACCAAAGTGTTCCTCCGGTAAACGGGAGTTGCATAATCTCATAGTTACAGGAACATGTATAAGTCATGAAGAAAGCAATAGCAATATACTAAACGGTCAAGTGCTAGGCTAACAGAATGGGTCATGTCAATCACATCATTCTCTTAATGATGTGATCCCATTAATCAAATGACAACTCTTTTGTCCATGGCTAGGAAACTTAACCATCTTTGATTCACGAGCTAGTCAAGTAGAGGCATACTAGTGACACTATGTTTGTCTATGTATTCACACATGTATTATGTTTCCAGTTAATACAATTCTAGCATGAATAATAAACATTTATCATGAAATAAGGAAATAAATAATAACTTTATTATTGCCTCTAGGGCATATTTCCTTCAGTCTCCCACTTGCACTAGAGTCAATAATCTAGTTCACATCGCCATGTGATTTAACACCAATATTCATATCTGTATATGATTAACGCCCATAGTTCACATTGTCATGTGACCAAGACCCAAAGGGTTTACTAGAGTCAATAATCTAGTTCACATCTCTATGTGATTAACACCCAAAGAGTACTAAGGTGTGATCATGTTTTGCTCATGAGAGAAGCTTAGTCAACGGGTCTGTCATATTCAAAGCCATATGTATTTTGCAAATATTCTATGTCTATAATGCTCTGCATGGAGCTACTCTAGCTAATTGCTCCCACTTTCAATATGTATCCAGACTGAGACTTAGAGTCATCTGGATCGGTGTAAAAGATTGCACCAATGTAACTCTTTACGACGGGCTCTTTTATCACCTCCATAATCGAGAAATATTTCCTTAGTTCTCACCAAGGATAATTTTGACCAATGTCCAGTGGTCTACTCCTAGATCACTATTGTACTCCCTTGCCAAACCAGGGCAGAGTATACAATAGGTCTGGTCCAAAGCATGGCATACTTTGTAGGACCTATGACTGAGGCATAGGGAATGACTTTCATTCTCTTTTCTATTTTCTGCCTTGGTCGGGATTCGAGTCTAACTCAATTTCACACCTTTGCAACACAGGCAAGAACTCTTTCTTTGACTGTTCCATTTTGAACTATTTCAAAATCTTGTCAAGGTATGTACTTATTGAAAAACTTGTCAAGCGTCTTGATCTATCTCAATAGATCTTGATGCTCAGTATGTAAGTAGCTTTACTGAAGTCTTTCTTTTAAAGAACTCCATTCAAACACTCCTTTATGATTTTGCAGAATAATTCTACATTATTTCCGATCAACAATATGTCATTCACATATACTTATCAGAAATGTTGTAGTGCTCCCACTCACTTTCTTGTAAATACAGGCTTCATCGTAAGTCATGCAAAACTATATGCTTTGATCAACTTATCAAAGCGTATATTCCAACTCGAGATGCTTGCACCAGTCCATAAATGGATCATTGGAGCTTGCACATTTTGTTAGCACCTTTAGGATTGACAAAACCTTCGGTTGCATCATATACAACTCTTCGTTAAGAAAACCATTAAGGAATGCAGTTTTGACATCCATTTGCCGATTTCATAAGATGTGGCAATTGCTAACATGATTCGACAGACTTAAGCATCGCTACTGCTTGAGAAAATCTCATTGTAGTCAACACCTTGAACTTGTCGAAAACTCTTTTGCGACAAGTCGAGCTTTGTAGATAGTAACACTACTATCAACATCATCTTCCTCTTGAAGATCCATTTATACAATATGGCTTGCCGATCATCGGGCAACTCCACCAAAGTCCACACTTTGTTCTCATACATGGATCACATCTCAGATTTCATGGCCTCAAGCCATTTTGCGGAATCTGGGCTCATCATCACTTCCTCATAGTTTGTAGGTTCATCATGGTCTAGTAACATGACTTCCAGAATAGGATTACCGTACCACTCTAGTGCGGATCGTACTCTGGAAGACCTACGAGGTTTTGTAGTAACTTGATCTGAAGTTTCATGATCATCATCATTAGCTTCCTCACTAATTGGTGTAGGAATCACTGGAACTGATTTCTGTGATGAACTACTTTCCAATTTGGGAGAATACAAATTACCTTATCAAGCTCTACTTTCCTCCCACTCACTTCTTTCGAGAGAAACTCCTTCTCTAGAAAGGATCCATTTTTAGCAACGAATGTTTTGCCTTCGAATCTGTGATAGAAGGATTACCCTGATTTCCTTTGGGTATTCTATGAAGACGCACTTCTCCGATTTGGGTTCGAGCTTATCAGGTTGAAAAACTTTTTCATATAAGCATCGCAACTCCAAACTTTAAGAAACGACAACTTGGGTTTCTTGCTAAACCACAGTTCATATGGTGTCGTCTCAACGGATTTAGATGGTGCCCTTTTAACGTGAATGCAGATGTCTCTAATGCATAACCCCAAAACAATAGTGGTAAATTAGTAAGAGACATCATAGATCGCACCATATCCAATAAAGTGCGGTTACGACGTTCGGACACACCATAATGTTGTGGTGTTCCAGGTGGCGTGAGCTGTGAAACTATTCCACATTGTTTTAATTGAAGACCAAACTCGTAACTCAAATATTCGTCTCCACGATCAGATCGTAGAAACTTTATTTTTCTTGTTACGATGATTTTCCATTTCACTCTGAAATTCTTTGAACCTTTCAACTATTTCAGACTCATGTTTCATCAAGTAGATATACCCATATCTGCTCAAATCCTCTTGTGAAGGTCAGAAAATAATGATACTTGCCACGAGCATCAACACTTATTGGATCGCATACATCGGTATGTATTATTTCCAATAAGTCAGTAGCTTGTTCCATTGTTCTGGAGAACGGAGTTTTAGTCATCTTGCCCAAAAGGCACGGTTCGCAAGCATCAAATGATTCATAACCAAGTGATTCCAAAAATCCATCTTTATGGAGTTTCTTCATGCGCTTTACACCGATATGACCCAAACGGCAGTGCCACAAATAAGTTGCACTATCATTATTTACTTGCATCTTTTGGCATCAATATTATGAATATGTGTATCACTACGATCGGTATCCAACAAACTATGTTCATTGGGTGTATGACCATCGAAGGTCTTATTCATGTAAACAGAATAACAATAATTCTCTAACTTTAAATGAATAACCGTATCGCAATAAACATGATCAAATCATATTCATGCTCAATGCAAACGCCAAATAACATTTATTTGGGTTTAACACTAATCCCAAAAGTATAGGGAGTGTGCAATGATGATCATATCAATCTTGGAACCACTTCCAACATACATCGTCACTTCTCCCTCAACTAGTCCCTGTTTATTCTGTATCTCCTGTTTCGAGTTACTAATTTTTAGCAACCAAACAAGTATCAAATACTCAGGGGCTACTATAAACACTAGTAAGGCACACATCAATACCTGTATATCAAATATACCTTTGTTCACTTTGCCATCCTTCTTATTCACCAAATATTAAGGGCATTTCCGCTTCCAATGACCATTTCCTTCGCAGTGTAAGCACTCAGTTTCAGGCTTTGGTCCAGATTTGGGCTTCTTCGTGGGAGTGACAACTTGCTTGTCATTCTAGTTGAAGTTCCCTTTCTTTCCCTTTGCCCTTTTCTTGAAACTAGTGATCTTGTCAACCATCAACACTTGATGCTCTTTCTTGATTTCTACCTTCGTCGATTTCAATATCACAAAGAGCTTGGGAATCGTTTTCGTCATCCCTTGCATACTATAGTTCATCACAAAGTTCTACTAACTTGGTGATGGTGACTAGAGAATTCTGTCAATCACTATCTTATCTGGAAGATTAACTCCCACTTGATTCAAGTGATTGTAGTACCCAGACAATCTGAGGACTCACTAGTTGAGCGATTCTCCTCCATCTTTTAGCCATATAACTTGTTGGAGACTTCATTTCTCTCAACTCGGGTATTTGCTTGAAATATTAACTTCAACTCCTGGAACATCTCATATGGTCCATGACGTTCAAAACGTCATTGAAGTCCCGATTCTAAACCGTTAAGCATGGTGCACTAAACTATCAAGTAGTCATCCTTTTGAGCTAGCCAAACGTTCATAACGTCTGCATCTTCTCCTGCAATAGGTTTGTCACCTAGCGGTGCATTAAGGACATAATTCTTCTGTGCAGCAATGAGGATAAACCTCAGATCACGGATCTAATCCGCATCATTGCTACTAACATCTTTCAATACAATTTTCTCTAGGAACATATCAAAATAAACATATGAAAGTAACAACGCAAGCTATTGATCTACAACATAATTTGCAAAATACTATCAGGACTAAGTTCATGATAAATTTAAGTTCAATTAATCATATTACTTAAGAACTCCCACTTAGACAGACATCTCTCTAGTCATCTAAGTGATCAAGTGATCCAAATCAACTAAAACCATGTCCGATCATCATGTGAGATGGGGTAGTTTTCAATGGTGAACATCACTATGTTGATCATATCTACTATATGATTCACGCTCGACCTTTCGGTCTCCGTGTTCCGAGGCCATATCTGTATATGCTAGGCTCGTCAAGTTTAACTCGAGTATTCGCGTGTGCAACTGTTTTGCACCGTTGTATTTGAACGTAGAGCCTATCACACCCGATCATCACGTGGTGTCTCAAAGACGAAGAACTTTCATAACGGTGCATACTCGGGAGAACACTTCTTGATAATTAGTGAGAGATCATCTTAAAATGCTACCGTCAAACAAAACAGAATAAGATGTATAACAGATAAACATCATATGCAATCAAAATATGTGACATGATATGGCCATGATCTTCTTGCGCCTTTGATCTCCATCTCCAAAGTACTATCATGATCTCTATCGTCACCGGCACGACACCATGATCTTCATCATCTTGATCTATATCAATGTGTCGTCACATGGTCGTCTCGCCAACTATTGCTCTTGCAACTATTGCTATCGCACAGCGATAAAGTAAAGCAATTATTTGGCACTTGCATCTTATGCAACAAAGAGACAACCATAGGGCTTCTGCCAGTTGTCGATAACTTCAACAAAACATGATCATCTCATACAACAACTTATATCTCATCACGTCTTGACCATATCACATCACAACATGCCCTGCAAAAACAAGCGATAGTTCCTCAAGTTGGTGATGTTTTAACCTTCGCAAGGACCGGGTGTAGCCACTCTCGGTTCAACTAAAGTTGGAGAAACTGACACCCGCTAGTCACCTGTGTGCAAAGCACGGCGGTAAAACCAGTCTCGCGTAAGCGTACGCGTAATGTCGGTCCGGGCCGCTTCATCCAACAATACCGCTGAACCAAAGTATGACATGTTGGTAAGCAGTATGACTTGTATCGCCCACAACTCACTTGTGTTCTACTCGTGCATATAACATCAAGGCATAAAACCTGGCTCGGATGCCGCTGTTGGGTAACGTAGTAATTTCAAAAAAATTCCTACGCACACGCAAGATCATGGTGATGGCATAGCAACGAGAGGGGAGAGTATTGTCCACGTACCCTCGTAGACCGTAAGCGGAAGCGTTATGACAACGCGGTTGATGTTGTCGTACGTCTTCACGATCCGACCGATCCAAGTACCGAACGTACGGCACCTCCGAGTTCAGCACACGTTCAGCTCGACAATCCCCGGACTCCGATCCAGCAAAGCGTCGGGGATGAGTTCCATCAGCATGACGGCGTGGTGACGATGATGATGTTCTACCGGCACAGGGCTTTGCCTAAACTCCGCAACGATATGACCGAGGTGGAATATGGTGGAAGGGGGCACCGCACACGGCTAAGGAACGATCCGTAGATCAACTTGTGTGTCTATGGGGTGCCCCTGCCCCCGTATAAGGAGTGGAGGAGGGGGAGGGCCGGCCCTCTCTATGGCGCGCCCTAGGGGAGTCCTACTCCCACCGGGAGTAGGATTCCCCCTTTCCTAGTAGAACTAGGAACCCTTCCATGTAGTAGGAGTAGGAGAGAAGGAAAGGGAAGAGAGAAGGAGAAGGAAGGAAGGGGGCGCCCCCCCCCCCTCCCTAGTCCAATTAGGACTAGTCCAAGGGGAGGGGTGCGGCCACGGCCCTTTCTCCCCTTTCCCGTATGGCCCATTGAGGCCCAATACGAATTCCCATAACTCTCCAGTACTCCGAAAAATACCCGAATCACTCGGAACCTTTCCGAACTCCGAATATAGTCGTCCAATATATCGATCTTTACGTCTCGACCATTTCGAGACTCCTCGTCATGTCCCCAATCTCATCCGGGACTCCGAACTCCTTCGGTACATCAAAACTCATAAACTCATAATAAAAATGTCATCAAAACCTTAAGTGTGCGGACCCTACGGGTTCGAGAACTATGTAGACATGACCTAGGACTATTCTCGGTCAATAACCAATAGCGGGACCTGGATGCCCATATTGGCTCCCACATATTCTACGAAGATCTTTATCGGTCAAACCGCATAACAACATACTTTGTTCCCTTTGTCATCTATATGTTACTTGCCCGAGATTTGATCGTCGGTATCCAATACCTAGTTCAATCTCGTTACCGGCAAGTCTTTTTACTCGTTACATAATGCATCATTCCGTAACTAACTCACTAGCTACATTGCTTGCAAGGCTTATAGTGATGTGCATTACCGAGAGGGCCCAGAGATACCTCTCCGACAATCGGAGTGACAAAACCTAATCTCGAAATACGCCAACCCAACAAGTACCTTTGGAGACACCTGTAGTACTCCTTTATAATCACCCAGTTACGTTGTGACGTTTGGTAGCACCCAAAGTGTTCCTCCGGTAAATGGGAGTTGCATAATCTCATAGTTTCAGGAACATGTATAAGTCATGAAGAAAGCAATAGCAATATACTAAACGATCCAGTGCTAGGCTAACGGAATGGGTCATGTCAATCACATCATTCTCCTAATGATGTGATCCCGTTAATCAAATGACAACTCTTTTGTCCATGGCCAGGAAACAGGAAACTTAACCATCTTTTATTCACGAGCTAGTCAAGTAGAGGCATACTAGTGACACTATGTTTGTCTATGTATTCACACATGTATTATGTTTCCGGTTAATACAATTCTAGCATGAATAATAAACATTTATCATGAAATAAGGAAATAAATAATAACTTTATTATTGCCTCTAGGGCATATTTCCTTCTGGTGTATGTCGTGCTTGTCCCCTGGGGTACTTTATAAATCAGTACCCAGGGGACACGGTGCACTGTACATGATGGCGTCGCGGTACAGCTATCTCGTCTGCGGTATGGCCGTCTCGTCGGTGTCTCGTCGATGTCGGGTTGGGCTGCAGTCGGCAGCCGGCTGGTTGGCGCAGTCGGCAGCCGACTGGTTAGTTATGATCGGCAACGGCGGCCCGCCGGCCGAGCGAAGCGATCGGACGGGAGCCGGCAGGAGCGGCCGAGCAGTCGGACTGAGGGGCTTTGCTAGCCCCGATGTCTTGAATAATTGTCTTGCCGTCTTCGGGGTACCTGTCGCCAATTACTCCAACAAAAATTCAAGGGAACGGTAGCACGAGCCATTGATCTACAACATAGATATGTAAAAACTATCAGGACTAAGTTCATGATAAATTAAGTCCGATTAATCAAATTACTTATGAACTCTCACTTAGATAGACATCTTCAAGTCATCTAAATGATACATGATCCAAATCAACCGAACCATGTCCGATCATCACGTGAGATGGAGTAGTCATCAATGGTGAACATCTCTATGTTGATCATATCTACTATATGATTCACGTTCGACCTTTTGGTCTCCAGTGTTTCGAGGCCATGTCTGTACATGCTAGGCTCGTCAAGTTTAACCTGAGTATTCCGCATGTGCAAAACTATCTTGCATCCGTTGTATGTGAACGTAGAGCCTATCACACCCGATAATCATGTGGTGTCTCTGCACGACGAACTATCGCAACGGTGCATACTCAGGGAGAACACTTATACCTTGAAATTTTAGTTAAGGGGTCATCTTATAATGCTACCGCCGTACTAAGCAAAATAAGATGCATAAAAGATAAACATCACATGCAATCAAAATATGTGACATGATATGGCCATCATCATCTTGTGCCTTTGATCTCCATCTCCAAAGCACCGTCATGATCTCCATCATCACTGGCTTCACACCTTGATCTCCATCATAGCATCGTGGTCGTCTCACCCACTATTGCTTCTACAACTATCACTAACGCATAGTGATAAAGTAAAGCAATTACATGGCGTTTGCATTTCATACAATATAGAGACAACCATAAGGCTCCTGTCGGTTGCCAGTGGCTTTTACAAAACATGATCATCTCATACAACAATGTATATCACATCATGTCTTGACCATATCACATCAAAACATGCCCTGCAAAAACAATTTAGACGTCCTCTACATTGTTGTTGCAAGTTTTACGTGGCTGCTACGGGCTTCTAGCAAGAACCGTTCTTACCTACGCATCAAAACCACAACGGTGATTTATCAAGTTTTCTATTTTAACCTTCAATAAGGACCGGCCGCGGTCAAATTAGATTCAACTAAAGTTGGAGAAATAGACACCAGCCAACCACCTTTATGCAAAACTAGTTGCATGTCTGTCGGTGGAACCGGTCTCATGAACGTGGTCATGTAAGGTTGGTCCGGGCCGCTTCATCCAATAATACCACCGAATCAAAATAAGACATTGGTGGTAAGAAATATGACGATCACCGCCCACAGCTCTTTGTGTTCTACTCGTGCATATCATCTACGCATAGACCTGGCTCTGATGCCACTGTTGGGAAACGTGGCATGCAATTTCAAAAAAATTCCTACGCTCATGCAAGATCTATCTAGGAGATGCATAGCAACGAGAGGGGAAAGTGTGTCTACATACCCTTATAGACCGTAAGCGGAAGCGTTTCACAATGTGGTTGATGTAGTCGACCTTTCTTCGTGCTCCAACCGATCTAGTATCGAACATACGGCACCTCTGACTTTTGCACACGTTTAGCTCGATGACGTCCCTCAAACTCTTGATCCAACAAAGTGTCGAGGAAGTAGATGAGTTCCGTTAGCACGACGGCGTGGTGACGGTGATGGTGAGGTGATCCGCGTAGGGCTTCGCCTAAGCACTACGAGAATATGACCGGAGGCGTAAACTGTGGAGGGGGGCGCCGCACACGGCTAACAATTGTTGGTGTGTGTTCTAGGCGCCCGTCCCCACGTATATATAGGTGGGAGGGGGACGGGAGCAGCCTTGGGGCGCCCCAAGTAGGAGGAATCCTACTTGGGGCCTAGTCCAATCCCCCCCCCCTTTCCATATTCCCGGAGAGGGAAAAGGAAGAGAGCGGAGAGGAAAGGAAGGGGGAGGCCGACTCCCCCCCCCCCTCCTTCTCCCACTTGGCCAGCGGCCTAGGAGGGGTGCGCCAGCCCCTTGTGGGCTGGTGTACCCCTTCCCCTTTGGCCCATGTGGCCCATTAACCTCCCGGGGGTTCCAGTAACCCCTCCGATAGTCCGAAAAATACCCGATACACTTCGAAACACTTCTGGTGTCCGAATACTATCATCCTATATATCAATCTTTACCTCTCGACCATTTCAAGACTCCTCGTCATGTCTGCGATGTCATCTGGGACTCCGAACAACATTCAGTCACCAAATCACATAACCCATATAATACTAAATCGTCATCAAACGTTAAGCATGCGGACCCTACGGGTTCAAGAACTATGTAGACATGACCGAGACACCTCTCCGGTTAATAACCAATAGTAGAACCTGGATGCTCATATTGGCTCCTACATATTCTACGAAGATCTTTATCGGTCGAACCTTTATGACAACATATGTTATTCCCTTTGTCATCGGTATGTTACTTGCCCGAAATTCGATCATCAGTATCTACATACCTAGTTCAATCTCGTTACCAGCAAGTCTGTTTACTCATTCCGTAATACATCATCCCGTAACTAACTCATTAGTCACTTTGCTTGCAAGGCTTCTTATGATGTGTATTACCGAGAGGGTCTAGAGATACCTCTCCGATACTCGGAGTGACAAATCCCAATCTCGATCTATGACAATCCAACAAACACCTTCGGAGATACCTGTAGAGCATCTTCATAATCACCCAATTACGTTGTGACGTTTGATAGCACACAAGGCATTCCTCTGGTATCCGGGAGTTGCATAATCTCATAGTCGAAGGAATATGTATTTGACATGAAGAAAGCAATAGCAATAAAATTGAACGATCAATATGCTAAGCTAACGGATGGGTCTTGTCCAACACATCATTCTCCTAATGATGTGATCCCGCTCATCAAATGACAACACATGTCTATGGTTAGGAAACTTAACCATCTTTGATTAACGAGCTAGTCTAGTAGAGGCTTACTAGGGACACGGTGTATTGTCTATGTATCCACACATGTATCAGTTTTCCGGTTAATATAATTCTAGCATGAATAATAAACATTTATCATGATATAAGGAACTATAAAATAAAAACTTTATTATTGCCTTTAGGGCATATTTCCTTCATTATATATGTGCTACATCCACCGAAATTTCAGGTTTTAAGCACTCAACTATAGCAATTTGTCGTTGATACATATGGCAACTTACAACTCTTTCGCAGTAGGTCATGGCAGAAAAGGACCATGGTATCTTTAGGAATTATTTTCTCTAGACCATGGTAGTTTGAATAACCAAATACCCAACTATTCCCATGTGTCCCATACAAACTCCAAAAAAAGTTTCTCTGTTACAATCATTTTTCCCAAATAAGTTGACATGTTCTTTATAAATAAAAATGGATGCTTCATAGTTTCCATGACTATCATGGGGTGTTTCTCAAGTTCCATGGCATTTTTCAGTGAACACCGAAAATCAACATTCCCAAAATTGTTTTTCATAAGAATATATCATGGTATTGTGTGTTTTGGTGTCATAACTTGGGATGATTCATCAAGATAAAAAATATGTGTTTGTGCAATCCTTTTTATGGGTTGGTTCGACACACAAGTTTATGAGTTTAAAGGTGGTTCAGTAATAAAAATCATGGTAATTTTTGTTATCCTCTACCATGTTTTATAGATAGTTTTTGCCAAAGTTTTGCCTTGTTTAAGATTGTTAGTTATAGTTCATGACAAAAAAAGATTAAAAAGTTTTTCTGAAAACCATGGCATTTTTTTGTAATTTGCCACGGCATTTTTATTAAGAGAATGGCATTTTTACTACTAATAGCATGGCATTTTTATTATTAAGAGCATGACATTTTAATTTTTGAATCACGGTAATTTATTTTTGTGTGATTTTTTTGACAAAGAAAATACACAATATGGCAACTTTAATTTTTTTTTTATCATGGCATTTTTATTATTAATAGCATGGCATTTTTACTATCAATAGCATGGTTTTAAATACTAAGAGCATGGCATTTTTAATAGTAGATCATTGGCATTTTCATTATTGAAAGCATGATATTTTAGTTTTTTTAAGAGTGTGACATTTTAATTTTTTGAGAGCATGATATTTTTATTATCAAGTGTTCTGTTTTTTGTTTTCGTTCTTTTTGTAGATTTTTTTATTTCTGTTTTTTTCCTGATTTTCGTGAGAAAAGTTCATCCAAAGTACTAACATGGGATCTAGTTTGAAAGATCTCGATGTGAGAAATGCACTCCGTCAAATCACTATATCTTCACCATGATGTCGATAAAAAATTTCACCTCCACAAAGAATCAGTACCCCCTATGTAGTGATTCGTCGGTACGTGAGCAACGGAGCTAAAGCCCATTTGTAGTGTTGGATTTGCAAGGCCCGTTGTAGATCTACTCTTCAGGACTGGGCGGCCCGAGGCCTCCCCGCCGCACTTGCCGGGACCTGATCCGAGACCACGTGGTCGTTGGTGAGGCTGGAAGAGTCCGTGTAAGTGACTTTTTGTTTCGCGTACAATGCATACGTGCGACGTGCGAAAATGGTTGGCGACTTCCCCATGGAGCACGTACGGTGTCGCGATACCTCCGGTTTACTCGTTTGTTCTCTGTACAAAGAAGTGCTCGTGTTACACGGCGTAGAGTACTACTGCAATGTCGGCCGTGCATGCTTCCACGGCCTGTCGGTCGCCGGTTAGACGGTCGCTGTCTCCCGTAGACATGCGTCCGGTCGATGCGCCGTGGCGTGGTTTTGTCTAAAGTGAACGAAAATAGCGAAGGACCCCTTGACGTGACAAATTGAAGGCCCCCTCCATCGCTCTGTCGTTGATCATGTGTGAACAAGTGCGCACCTTGTTTGGTTATGTAGGCTATGATGATGGCCGCCTAGCTAGATCCGGGCAAGCCGTGGAAACTAGCTAGCTAGACAAGGCCGTTTCAGGTCCAAAACTGGAGCTAGCTACAGCATCACTGGTCACGCTTCGCTGAATATATAGAAACTACTCCAGTTAACATCCGTAAAGTTTTTACAAAATTTGCAAATTTTGATCGAGGGTAGAGAAAATTATCTGCATCTACAATGATGTATAGCCCTGGAAGAGAGCAGAAAGCAGGCATAGATAGATAGCCGAGGAGGGGACAGACAGACTGTGTGCCGGTCTGGGCGCATAGGCGATTGGCGTGCGTGCATGTTACCCACCTTCCCTTCACTTTGCCGGCAGACAGTAACCCAGCTGCTCTACACGTATAGTATTTCTCGTTGCCGAACTGCTCCGCCAAAGCAGCGCGGCAGTAGTAAAATGCAAGTGCCGAACGAAGGCGACAGCATAACAGCAACAACAGTCCATCACAAAGGACAATCACGCACAGCAAATTTCCTATTCGCGGCCACATGGACTGCTTGCAGTTGCTGACACACGGGACAAAGCCCCGGAGCTTAGGCCCTAATCGTCCTCTCACTGACAGTGACCAAAACGTCGGCGACCATCACAAGCCAAAAGTAGTAGCCAAACCATACACATTTCGCGTGCAAATCCTTCTTCAAAGTACACAGAAGCAGAAGCATCCCAATTGATCCATGGTGTGGTTGGTGTACCCAGAACAAGTATCACTCACTATGCATTCCAAAGTACATTACAGATGACAACAACAACAACGACAACAACAACAGTATCACTCCATTTGAAGGTAAACTGTCAAGAAGAAGAGAATTAACCCAATCTAGTTATCCACCGAAGACCGATCGATCGATTCTTACAAAAGAATTGGGACCTCACAGGCCGAGTCCCAAGCCATATATCTACAACCCCAACATTCCATTCCATTTCAGCCTCTCTGATGATCATCAGCCAGAGCCACCTCTCGCGTTCGGCGATGCTTCAAATGGCACATTCCACGCGCTTCATCAAATGAAAAAAAGAGAAAACCCCATTATACTGCTTGCTTGCTGTAGTATCCTATCATCATCACTCGACCTGCTCGCCGATGAGGTCGAGCCCGACGACCAAGAACGAGACCCCCTGGAACAGAAGGAAGTAGAAATGTATGCCCTGAACCGAGAGCAGGCTGCGAGCTGCTGCTGTCAAGAGGAGGAAGGAGAGTGCTAGCTCCTTCCTGTATAACCTATTGTGTTTCTTCTTTTGGGGTTTGGGATCCGATTTCGGGTACAACTCCTCCTTTGCTGCCAGGGAGTCGAGGTTGGGCGCGGACCCTACTCTCAGCTGCTTGGATTGCTTCTCGTTCTCGACGAGGGCGACGAGATCGCCCTCCGAAGACCGGCCGGATTTCTTGGTGACGACCCACTCGTAGGCGCTCCCGAGCTGGAACAGGCCGGAGATCATGGCGTTGAACTTGGTCACCGACATGGTGTTCTCAAACAGGAGGTAGGGAACGATGAATGGGAAGGACTTTGGGGCTGGGAGGATGTTGAGCAAGGACATGGTTGCTGGAATGTAGCACACCACCCAGGCAGGTAGCTCTGCTTCAGGGGCAAACATTGTCATTGGAAGTATGACGCAGAAGAGGGTGAATGAATAGAAGGGCAGAATCAGTTTTCGAAGGAGAAAGAAAAGGAATATCAGGTTGAATTTCTTCCAGAACCCAATCTGCAACAGAGGTAGGTAATGTCATTCAGTGGTACATAAGCAGCTAAATTTTGAAAAACTAAGGGTGCTCATCAGGTGTAAGAATGCTGATCAAAACGAATTCGCGCATCTGTACAAACCACACAGGACCAGTTTGTTTTCAGATTAACAGAGTTTGCCCCAAATTTGATAGTGCTATGATATTTGACCAAATAAACTTCACCACGATTTTTTGCAAAACGTGAGGAGGCAATACATAAATGATGACCCTTGGTAAGAAGAGAATTTATCAAAGCGAGTGAGTCAAAATGTAAATCTAATTATATGATCGAAATAGAAACATTAAACAATAGGCGAGTCAAAATGATTTTAACTGACCAAACTTCAAGCAGAACAAAGTTTATATAACTGTATAATTTAGTCATGAAAACTTGCAAACATACATCCTACTTGTGCTTCCTGGGAAATAATCAACCTTGTAAATATTCATCCTGCCAATGTGACTTGTCGTACTAATCAAATATTTATCTATGTAATGCAGTTAATCTCGTATTTTTCCCCGAAAAAGAAAACTCATCTTTCAAAATATGCCTACGTTCATACCTTTGATTTGATAATGTCCACAAAGCAGAGTCTAAACAGCTGCATTGGACCAGAATGCCATCGATGTTGCTGCTTTCTGTATGCTTCATATGACTCCGGCAATTCACACTGGCACTGAAAGGGAAATTCGTGTACCACAGTTTGAATGATCAGTAAAGCTTTGAATACCATACAGAAAAGTCATAAACCATAAGAGAGGTTATTCAAGTACCTCAACGTCGTTAAGATACAGAAACTTCCATCCTTTTAGATGTGCTCGGACAGCAATATCCATGTCTTCAACTGTCGTTCTCTCCATCCATCCTCCAGAGTCCTCGAGTGCCTTAATTCTCCACACTCCCGCGGTTCCGTTGAACCCGAAAAAATTGAGGAATGCCCCATTAACCTGCTGTTCCACCTCGAAGTGGAAGCACAGATTTATGTTTTGCAGCCTAGTTAACAAGTTCTCATCCTTGTTTACAAAAGACCACCTTGCCTGAACTAGTCCAACATCCTCTTTGCCCTGCAAGTCGCACACGCGGATAGTCAGATGATAGAACTTCCATGGGGTCATCCTTAGATAAGAATGAATTATCAGCTATACCTTGAAATGGGGCACAGTTAGCTTCAGGAAGTCTTCTTGTGGTTGGAAATCAGCATCAAAGATAACAACAAACTCATAGTCTTTCACGTAGCTGCAGTTCATGGCAGACTTGAGATTTCCAGCCTTGTATCCATCACGGATCACCCGGTGCCGGTACAATATCCGGACACCCTCCCGTTGCCATTTCTCAACCTCCTCTCTGATAAGAGCTGAAGTCGCAGCATCATCAGAATCATCGAGCACCTGCACCAAGAAATTCGATCTCGGCCAGTCCAGATTGCAGACAGCTCCAATGGATTGCTGATACACCTGCAAACACGCATACAAATATAAGAAATGAGCTAAAATTTGATTCAAAATTCATCATAGTTGCACAGATCAGTCAATATTTTCCCTGATTCAGGATTGTCTAAAAATGAATCCTACCTTGCCCCCCTCTAGTCCTCTACTCGAACAATGATTTAGGAGCGTGAAACATTCAAAAGCATCATTAAAAAAACAAAACTATAACATATTATAGCGGCACCGTCAATTGACAGCAGCGTCTGAATGAAATGAATTGACAGCGGCGTCTAAAATGTGTCTTGGGATAGAAAAGAAGGTGTAAAACTAGACAAGCATAACCGTGCTTTAGAAACACTCGAGCACCCCATCCCCAAAAATGGAACTCTTCAGCACACATACTCCATTGTGGAATCGAATCTTCAACCAAACAGTTCATGATGACAACACCCAACACTCATCACGTTAACCAACTAGTAGGAGTTTTGGTCAAAAAACAAGAGAAACCGTTTCAGTCCCAACTTGCAAGCAACACTCCACTCCCCAAAGTGATAGGGGCCAATATTTTGCGTTACTGGCACTGCAACCAAGATAACCCAATCTGAACTATCCATACTACTACGGCTCTTATCCACCCGTTAATTTTCGGTCCCGGGATTGCAGCTCAAATCCGAATCTTTCGATGTCTGCGACCACCAATGCGGCGGCCGGCCGGGGCGCCGGACGCCCAATCCCAGGCCGCGACCTTGATTTCACCTTCAGGCACAGAAAAAATGGCAGGCAGAGAACTGGAAATTCGTTTCTTTTGGTTTCTGCAGCTCACCTCCTTCTCGTTGCACATTGGAATCTGGACGAGCACCATGGGGAAGTCCCCCTCCTCCTGGGCGCCGGCCTCGACGTCGTCCGAGCCTTTGCCGGCGGCGGCGTTCGGCACGGGCCTGATCCCCCTCAGCTTGATCCAGAAGCAGCCGAGGCAGAGGATGAGGCGGTCGGCGCTCTGGATCATGAAGAGCACGACGCAGGCGTTGGTGAGGAACTGCAGGGCCGGGCCGAGGTAGGCGGCGCGGGCGCGCATCCAGGCCGCGTAGCCGGCGGCGAAGAGGCCCTCGACGGCCTCCAGGTCGGGGAGCGCGGCGAGGTGCCAGCCCTGGGCGTGCGCAGCGACGTCGGCGGCGAGGAGGAGCATGGAGAGGAGGAGGGAGGCGCGGATGAAGCCGTAGAGCCTGGTGCGCAGCGCGGGGCTGCCCCCCGGCCCCGGCGGCGCGTTGTCGGCGTCGGAGTCGGTCCGGCCCGCCGCCACCCGCCTCCGCGCGGCGGCCGCCACGGAGAGCGCGGCGGTGGCGGCGCCCGTGAGCTTCCCCGCGGCGCGGTGCGCCTTGAGGAGCAGCACCCAGGTGATCTGGCGCGCGTTCTTGCCGCGGCCGTCCTTGCCCCCCGCGGCGGGCGAGCCCGGCGGCGGCACCTCGGAGATGGCCCAGTCCGGGGTCTGCATCTTGACCACGACGGGCGTCCCCGTGACGCCGCCGGACACCCCTCCCCGCGCCTCCTGCCCCCACCACGGCGCCATTGCCGGCCCCAGACCCCAGATGCTGCCCCCTTGGCGGCTGCGGCTGTGGCTGTGGCTCCGGCTCCCCTCACCTCCTCATCAACACACACGCACACACCCCTTGAGGCTAGGCCGGAGCTAGAGGTGGACGCCAAGACGCGAGAAGAGACAGGGGAAGAAGGAAATGGCAGGAGGAAGGACGGGGACGAATGGCAGGCCGACAGCAGCAGGATCCCACGCACGCACGGAGCGTAGCGTAGAGTAGAGTGAGGCGCAGCAGCAGTGAGAGGACTGGAGGAGTGAGGAGAGGAAGAAGAAAGAAACAGCACAGCTCAGCTCACCACGTCGCGGCGGGGGATCCAATCCAACTCCCCTCGGCTCAGCTCGGGACAAGCCGGGCCTTTATACATACACACCCCTATGATTGCCACACCGCCGCGAGAGCGACCACCAGTCCACCACCGCTACCCCCGTAGAAAAGAGAAGAAAATTCAGAGCTCCTCCGGTTTCACTATGGCCCCTGGTTCCAGCTGGAGACCAGAGTGAGTAGGAGTGGAGGACGGCTTTTAAGCAGCTATCCCTCCGGCCATAAATAAATGCACTTCTATCTTTGCGATGAGTCAAAGATTTATTATTTAGATCAACTTCATAGAAAAGAGTGGTTGTATATATGAGATCAACTCGATATATTATGAAAGTACATTTCAAAGCCAATCTGAAGATACTAATTCAGTGTCATAAATGTTGCTGTTTTTCTCTATAAAGTTGATCAAAATTCTAAAACTCAGATTTGGGATAAATTCTACTCCCTCCGTCCGGAATTACTTGTCGCGAAAATGAATGAAAATAAATGTATCTATAACTAAAATACGTCTAGATACATCCATTTCTCTGACAAGTATTTTCGGACGGAGGGAGTAGATGTACACTTATTCGCGGAAGGAGGGGGTGCTCTCACTCACTCCCTGCCCAACGCTGGGCCCGTTCATCAGCTCTATTAACGTACTGTTAACATGAAGTTGGTATAATAATCCCCACTTCCGTTGGAAAGCAGCGGCGGGATTGATTAGTTAACGTGGAAACCGTGGTGTCCTTGTCCTCGGGATCTGCAAATGGCAGCGGGACGACGCTTCCATCCAACCCCTTGCTTGGCTCATTAGCATAGTACTGTAGTTAGTAGTAGAAGAAGCATGGGTAACTTGACAAGAGCTTGGTTAGGGAAGGGGCAGCGAGTGCAACGGGACACGTGAGGTGCGGGACTGATGAGATGATTCGTTGCGTGGAGCCAGGATGGTGTCGGTGGCGACCCCCCAGCCCCAGCCCGGCCCACACGTCCCTCCCTCTCCATCCCATCCATCCATTCATCCACCGCCGGTCCGGTCCGGTTCGGTTGGGGTTGGGGTTGGGTACTTTGGCTAGGATCTTCAACGTGGACCGATGAAATAGACAATGTATTTGCTTTCAAACCGTATCTGCACATATTTTAGAGAGTATTTAAATAAACTGGATGATTTTCATGCAAATCGAATAATTTTCATTTAAATGAAACCAAATTCATTATATTTTTAATATATTTTAACTAAACAAAAACTGACAACATTTTTGTAACCTAATCTAAATCTTCGCGGGCCATGAGGGCATCTGTGTTCCACCTACAGTATTCCCATGTCCAACAAGATCAGCGGTTGCGAGACTTAGGAAGTGAAGCTACGATATGGGAAGAATAGGATGTGGAACACGGCCCACATGAGATACCATACATGGTCGTGTGCCATCTCCTACTCTTCGTCACCGAAGTCTGTCGTGGACGGACCAGCCTCGTGGTCATTGCGGCCAAGCACGAACCGTGCGGGCGGCGCGGCCGAAGCGAAGCTGGCGACGTTCTATGCCTGCGCCTCCTCTTCGTAAACATCTTCATGAACAGGGCATCCCTCTCCGCCCGCAGGACATGCAACCGTCAGTGCTAGCTTCGGATGTTGCACGCACTATGGTCCATGGACACGACGGGATTGTCGTTGGCCCACTTGCTGACGATTTGTCCCTCCGCGAGCTGGTGCTTGTCGAGGAGCCGGAGTTTGTGGTGTTGTTCCTTCTGCTCCTGCTAGAACATCGATACCAACAACATCGGCTGCTTTTCTGCCATTACGGCATTGAAGTATGACTACACCTGCTCCAAGGTGAAGCCAGCATGGTCTGGCGCTGGCGCCGACTCATTGTCGTGCACCTCGTCCATCGTCTCGTTGTCGCCCCTGACCTCGGGTGAGCTCGCCGATGCTCTGTCCAATTCGCATGGTTGGCTTGCCAGACAACCACAATGCGAGCCAACTCCTGCTTCTGCTTCGTCGAGAGGCTCTCCCACGGTACTCTACAATTCACGGCCATAGCGGAGGCGGTACATGGAGGAGGACCGCGAGCGGAGGTGGTGTGGTACGGATCATGCTAGGTCTGGCCCCGTATATAATAGTGTGCGCCAGCCAGGCCAAGCGGCGGGCCATTTTAATGTGGGGCGCATGAGTGGGTTTCTCGGATCGCCGCGTCATGTTTAATGTCGACAGACGGACGGACGAAAAGCCAGATTGAATGCGTAGAGAGTCGTCCCATCCTATCTAGTCAAGTTTCTTCGTCATTGAACCGGTGCGGGCGAAGCTCTCGGACGATGCCGCTTCAGTGACGGCTCTAGTGAACGACCGTGTTTTCTCTGAACCGCCATGAATGCGGCATGGGGTGCGGAGTTGCATTGCATGGGAGGGGGTGAGGGGTTTTGTGTGGACCGGGATGTCGGACACGTATGTGGCAGTGATCCGGACACCCGTAAAGCCTCCCCTAATTTTTGTCCGGTTAGCCGGATTTTGGACACCTAGGTTGATACGCAAACCGATATCGCATTGGATGATAAACTGCGTTTGAACCGCTCGGTCCAGACGGTTACGGGAGGTCTAAGGCCAACTCCAAAGCATGACCCCAAACGGACGTCCGCTTTTTCCTGGATTTTGTCTGTTTGGGTCGGGAAAACGGACGGCCGTGTGTGGTTTTGGGCGTCCGCCTACTACGGCAACCAACCAGCGGCCGCATCGCATTTTTTCTAGCTCATGACAAAAAAAAGACCGGGCACATATTTAAAAATATAGAAATAAACTTAATTAAACAGTTCTAAACTATTTAAACCATTTAAACAAGTCCCTCCGCACATTAAACTTAACTTAAAAGAACATTAAAAAAACTTGCCGCCGCCACCATCGAGGTCATCCCCGATGTCGTCGCCGTCTACATGCGCCGCCGTCCTCCTCGTGGTCATCCCCGGTGAGGTCGATGTACGGCCGGTTGCAAGGTTTGGCCGCCGATGGGGCAATGGTGAAGGGCCGGGGATGCAGAGGTGGTGGAGGGGTGGATCGGCTGTGGCGGCCGAAGGAGGACCCTGCCTTGTGGTTGTGCTTCCCCTTGCGGCCGTCGGCGGCTAGGGTTTGGCCGTGTCGGGTTTCGAGGTGGCAGGCGTCGCCAGGAGTGAAAATATGGACTGACCGGTCCACGACTTCCACACTAAAAAGGACGAGGCCCCACGCAACTGGGAGGCTGACAAGCGGGGCCGCCTGCGCGTGCGCAATTAATTTGGGTCGTGGGAGGTAGGTGGCCTCCCGCCACACGACCCTGAGGCGGAGGAGAAGCGGGCGCATGCACGTCCGTTCGCTGTCTGTGTGGACACAAACCAAGAGTAAGTTTGCTCTGAAAATGGGACGGGAAGGTCACGGAACGGACAGATGCAGTGGTGCATTGGAACGTGACGTCCGTCTGTTTGGATCAAAACTGACACACCCGGAGCAGATGGGAGGGATGGTGTGTTGGAGTTGCCCTGACGGTTGGAGATGCCATCTCCCCTCTTCCATGACGGACGGACGGACGGACGGACGTTTTGCTGCTGCACTGCAGCTGCAGCTTCGTGCTCCGTCCGTTGTACCACCGGCAGCGGCGCACCTCCCTGCCTGGCATGTCCCTTCCGTCTGCGCCTCATTCCTCTACCGTGCTCTCTCTCTCACACACACACGGCTTTTTACAGCGGCGGCCAGCGGGAGCGGTGGCGGCGTGGTGCACGCTGTGGCCTGGCCTGGCTAGCTGATCCTTCTTCTCTTCTCCGTGTGTGCCTCCGGCTCTGTCGGTCGCCGTGTCGCTTGTTGCGTTGGGAGGGCAGGCTGGGTAAAGTGGGCGCATACGCATGAATCATCACCGTCATGATTGCCGCTTCACGTGCCGGATATGAGGCGCTGGGGACACCCGAGCCCCCCTCCCCTCCCCTCCCCTCCTCTCCTGGGGATGGATGGATCGTCGTCGTCGTACGTGGAGGAGATCCACGGCGCCGAGACGCACTACGACCGCCAGCACTGCTGTAGCAATTGCTTGTTGGGTGCGTGGGATAATGAATGGTGGATCGCCCAGTTTACGGCAGCATTATTGGTCGCGGGGGTGCATCGCATGCATACAACGCGAGCAGGCCAGCAAAATTGCAGGCGGATTCAATTCAAAGCCGAGCCACCGCTTTCTGCCTTGTCTTGCCTTCTTGTCCTCTACGTTGGTCCGCTGCGTGTATGTATTGTATTGTACGTACACCAAACATTCGTTGGTTCGATGTACTGCACTGTACTTCCACTCCCATTTCTTTCAAGGAAATTACTCCTTCCGTCCGACAATATAGGATCATTTTTCAAGCCAGCATAGCTTGAAAAACCATCTTTATATTGTGACACGGATGGTGTAATTTTTTTATCTGGTGAAACTTAAGGTATCTTCAACGCGGACCCTTAAAGAAGTCCGGACATGTTTTGCAATCAACACGGCACCTCATCTGTTCTCGGGCCGGTCTAAACGTTTGTTTTTCGCAAACCGGAGGCAAAGCAGGGGGGGGGCTTTGCGGGCCCTCATGTCCCTACTCCCTCCCACCCCACCCACTCAAATCACGCCCCCCCCCCCTGCGTTCTATTTTTTTGTTCACTCCACCCCTACTCCCCCTTACTTTGCATCTGCATCCTTCTCCTCTGACACCACCATTATACCTCTCTAGCTGCCGTGCATGCATCGTAGGACGCCTGAAGCCCCCATCCAACGCCTGCCCTCCTTAGACCACGTCGTCGTCCGCCCAGGATCCCTCCGCAGTCATGTACCCTCCCCCGCTTTTGATGACGTCCATGCTGGACACCACGACCGACAGGTGTTCGGTCAAATGTCATTCGGCTATTTTTGTTGAACTTCTTGTTGTTTTGTAGTGTAAGCATGATGGCGGGGTACTCGCTCGGCAAAGAAGGGTGAATTACTGTGCGATGCTTAGTTGGCCGTATCTGCGGACTTTCTGAGCACGAACTCAAGGGCTCGATATTTTGGCAGCGCGTTCATGGTTCGTTTCATGCGCGAAACAATCGCTACACGGTGTATAGACTACACGCTCTGCCGAGATGTACTGCAGGACTGAAGGCCCACTGACGCGCATATACTGTTGAATGAAGCTCAAGGGTGTACGTGTTGGAAGACTTGTGCCGGTTCTGACTAGTGTCATTTAATTTGGATCGCTGAATTCAAAAAACTTGTTGAACTTCTGGTTAACTCAGATGTAATATTTACATTTGGTCTCTTTTTTTTATATCCATGATTGATCAGTGGTTCGGGAGTTGCCTTTTTTTCATGTGAAATTCAGCTTAGGAGTTTTTCTTACTGTAGTCTGCACGCAAGCTTCAGGTTTCAGTATGTGATTTTGTCAGCTTCAATCCGTCTGCATCTGCACTGCAAAGAGACCAATCCAGAGTAATAATCTTTATCAAGCTCTTCAACAAAACATTGCAAACGTTTGACCCAAAAGTAACCCAACAAAAAATTGGAGTTGGTCTAGGCAACAGAAAACGCCCACTGCTTAGTTTTCATATAATTAGAAAAAGGGCATTGGCTATATATAATTAGTTTGCGAGGTCTGGTCCGAACAGAATCAAAAAGATAATAATAATATGAGGATCAACAGATGCAATCGAAACAAAACAAGATCAAGCAAAAGGATCTGTCCGCCCGGTCCCTTGTTCCATCGCAGCAAAATTATTCAGGAGAGAGAGAGAGAGAAGGAAAGGGAAATGAACCGAGGAGGAGATTAGATCTGGGCTGGGGGATTGCATGAATGCCCACTTTGCTTTATTGGAGATTGCATGATGACACATGGTTGATTACACGTTCAAGGAGTTAACACGGAGATGCGTCGCGTGTGGCCATGTTCGGTTGGTAGGATATGTGCAAAAAACACGCCCTAGATAGTTCACTTGGCACCCTAAAAAAAAGCTAATTCATTGGGCAAAGTTGCTGAGAGTGCATGGGCTTCCATGTTGTAGCCTGCAGGCAGAGGGACCAGGCATCCTCCTTATCAATTTTGTAATGCAGAATAGAAGACCATGGTTGGGATCAAAGGAGGGACAGCTTACACTTAATAATAATAATCAATTCAGTTATGCAGTTAACCTGCTTCTTCATTATTTAAAAAGCACGTACTTTGGAAAAGTAGAGCTGCTGCTGTGTCATCCAACTGTGCACCTCAAATGACAAAACCTGCTAAAATTAGCTTTCTGAACAGAAATAAAGTTGTATTCTTCTGAAGCAGTTCAATAACAAATATAGAGGCGAGAAGAAACATGCATGTCGGTGCATTATGCTACCTTGTGAGTCAAACTGTTTGCTTCTTTATTTAGAAAGCTGTGCTGTATTAGCCTTTTGTCTAGAAACTATGTGAGTCAAAGCATATGGATGTGCATCCTTTTCCTTCTTTTTCTGGACAACGCAATTTCAGGAAGCAAAACCGGGAAAAGGACACCTAGACACATCCCAGTCATCAAAAAGACAGAAAGAAATGGTCGGGAAACTTAGAGCAACTCCAAGGGGTGACCCATTTCGTCCGCGGGCGTCCGTTTGGGTCGGCTCGGATAGAAAAGTCGGCCCAACGCACCGACCCAAATGGACGCGGGTCCGCTTTTCGTCCGGCTGCCAACCCATTCTCGTCCCATTTTTGAGCCGGATTTGCGTCAACGCGGACACGAGACGAACGTGTGTGCTCGCCTTCTTCTCCCCCGGGCCCGCTGGTCGGTGGCAGCCTCCACCATTTCCCTTCATATGAAATGAGTCGGCGCGTTGGGCGCACTGCCAACCCAAATTTAAAACAGGGAAGACGACGGGCGGCGGCCGACCCAAACGGACAAAAGGCCGACAAAAGCGCCATCCATTTGGGTCGCCCCGTTGGAGTTGCTCTTAGACACTTATGGGGCATCTTCAACGCTATCACACTATTTGACCGTGTCTAGACGTGCCTGCGGACATCACATTGAAGCTAGCCATTCAACCCTATACCTCAAGTGTCCGTCTGAGTTAATTTAAAAAAGATTACACGTTTTACAGTGATCGGCAATGTTTAACTTTAAAGAATGAATACAAGTTTTACCCAATCTACGGTGAATTTTTGTTCATTCAAGGTGAAATATGTATAATCAACCGCTTTTAAAGTTTGTAAATAACTTCTCCCTCACAAAATTCAACAACTTACTACTGGTACGAATACTTTGTCTGTGTTGTCAAACTTGTTGAGAATTTGTTCATAACTATATGAGCATCCTCCATTCGACTTGACTCCATAGATTGCACAAGGACAGATCGCGCTGGTTGCTCTCCCAGCATAACTGGACTCCTACTAGGTTGCATTTCCAAATCAAGCATCTTTCATCGATCCAGCTCGCCGGTGAGCTGGGGCGTCTGTAATTTTGTCTGCTGATGTCTCCAGTTGGGGCCATTGGTAGATGAGACGCAGGCAACTGTGGAACCCAATCGGCATGGTATGGGTCCCCGTACGAGTACATCTACTACAGTTCTACGCCAGCTTGGCCGGGACGGAATACGACGAGGATTTGCAGGCTCGTCCCCTACGGCGCGGTTCAGTACGAGTACGCCCCTGGCTGTAGGATGGGGCCGTGCGTCCTAGACCACGTGGAGCCGTGTTAATTGTAGTGTCCGATGCAGTGACCAAATTATGGCAGATCGCGCTGCTAATCCATTCGTGCTACAAAATTATATGCCCACGCAGGGCATGCAACTAGTAGATCAGAGCAGAGCTGATCATTTTTTTCGGACGGGATTAGGGCGATCCTTAGTAGATCACGCAGGTAGGGCAGATGCAGATGCGGCATCTCAGAGATTGGAGAGCACACGCATCGCATCGCAGCGGCGCCATGCTCTGCTCTGCTCTGCTGCATGGGTGGCCAATCAGGCAAGGCAAGGCATGCATCAGATTCAGATGTGCTCGCCAAGGTACTACTACGGCGCCTGTGCCTTGCTTTGCCCGAGTGCCATTGCCACCTACCTATAGCTAACTCCTAAAAATGCTACAGTAGCACGTAGGAGTATCAACTGATACGAGTATAAGCTATGATGTGCGGCGCCACATTTTTATTTTTATTGTTGGGAAAGGGAATGGTGGCGCCACAGCCCACAGGCCACCACATGGTACGGTTTAAGAAGGGCGGCATCGGCGTGGAACGAAGGGAGGACGGAAGGAATCAATCCCATCCGCATCCATCTCGTCCCTCACCGTGAATCGGCGGGTCCTCTCCTCCATTGGCATTGCGTTGCAGTAGCAGATCTCTGCATGCGATAGGAAGGAGGCAGGGAGAACCATCTTGCTGCTGCACTTTCTGCAGTGCAAATATGCGGGATGCAGCGGCCGTGCTGGTGCTAGGCTCTGACTCTGACGCATGTCATGTGGTGTGGCGGCCATGCCCCTCTCTCGGAACCGCGAAACGCGGAGGAATCACCACCTTGCGCTGGTAGTTTCCCAAGGCCCACTTGCAGTGCCACTAGCGCAGTAGTACACATACTCTGTATTACTACCGCTTAAGGCCCACTGGCACAGAGAAACACAGAAAACCAGCGCCTAACAATTTTGGTCCTGGGGGCGCGCTAACGCCTCCCGTCTTGTGCGCGCACGGCCCACGGCTCCCAGTTTGGCGCCTGTGCTGATGCGCACGCGCAGCGGCTTGAAACGGAGTGTGTCGGTGCTTGGTTTCTCGCTTGACCTATCTATATGACCCACAGCCACAGGATTCAGACCCCAAGCATCTGTGTAGGCAGAATTACACCAATAAGAGTTAAACATGCAAGAATATGAGGCTTCTTTGCTCAAATCGCTTTCCAGTATGAGCTGGCCGGGCTGCGTTTTGATGTTACCTCGCGGCAAAATTCCACACAGTTCTGAAATTTCATGAGCTGGTTCTATCGTATATTCGTATCTACTTTCAGATTTACCGTAAAAAAAAAAGGGCATCTAGTCTCAGATTGCATTCGTTGGATACATCAAGCAAGATCTGAACAATCACCACTGTATCTGCACCCAGATTGCTTCCACCTACTGATGCTGTGTCATATAGTATAACCGTCGCTATGCCCATGGCAGAATTCAGGCGTAACTCTTCCTCCAACCTTCAGGGAGTCGCCATTTCCTGTGCCAGTAAATCGACACCCTCGACCACGACGGGAACCCGAAACTGTAGTCCAGCGCCTCGTCCGCCAAACCTCCGATGGACAAGGGCAGCCAGACATACCGGGAGTCGCGCAAATCCGACGGGTTCCACCTGTCTGCCATGAAGATGAATGTGCCCGGCAAGCCAGGGAGGGGGAGCACGAAGGTGCTCTGAGACAGGAACGTTGTCAGCCGGAGGAAGTGGTTGCCTCCGACGCACGGGTTCCCTAGCGTCTCCCATGGCCCCATGATCTTGTGTGTGGCGTGTGCCAGTGCTGGATTCGGAGCCCAACCTGAGCACCGTGAGGTGATCATGTAGTAGGTTCCTCTGAGCTTGAACACGGCCGGAGCCTCCCTGAACCGTCTCACCAATATTCTCCTCATCGCTGATGTGACGTTAAGATAATCATTTGTCAATGGACTGACATGAAGCTCGGTGTTGCCGCGAGTAGCGTAGAAGAGGTAGGCCTTGCCGTCGTCGTCTTTGAAGATCGTCATGTCCCTGCTATCAAATCCATGTGGCCGGAAACTGTATAGGTAATTGAAAGGCCCTGTGGGAGATCTGCTGACGGCCACACCAACAGATGCTTTAGTGTAGTTGCCGTCGTCGACGTGCATCCACATGACATACTGCCGAGTGCGGTCATTATATATCACCTTCGGCCTCTCAAGAACCTTTGATATATGAAGGTCGTGTGTGGTGTTAGTACGCTCTCCGGGAAGCACGATTCCTTCGTTAGTCCATGACCATAGGTCCTTCGAGGAGTAGCAGCTTACCCCTATAATGTCTATCTGAAAAATTGAAAACAAAAGCAAGTATCAGTGCACAACCTACTAAGCAGCAATCAATCACTAACAAACAACAGGTAATAAAAACCAGAGTCACGTCAGAACAGGTAGCTGGAAAAACAGAGACCGGATTAAGGCAGATATTATGTTAGAAATTTGTACTGACCCGTTGTGCCCCTTCAGGGTGAATTTGATATGTTGGTCCATCTTTGTTCTCTCCATACCAATAGTATGTCGCGGTATTCTGATCATACAGAATCCCACCACCATGGGCTTGAATGGCATTTCCATCAGTGTCCAGCCACACTCTACCGGGATAAAAGTACATGCTATCATTTCCGCCTTTTGTTGGGTTCACAGCAGTTGTTTCACTAGGAAAGAACATGTCGTGTAATGCTGAGGACCCATCCAGATATTCATCGATGATCTTTGAAGCCTTGGTAGAGCTACGACGTTTGACTGCACGTTTCACTGCACGAGGATTCACCTTGTGAGGAGGTGGTAACCGAAAGTGCTCTTCCTCGACCTCTTCCAGTTCTCTGGTGGCAGGCAGATGGCTGGAGTAGCTATGGGCATGCCCAGCTTTTACTTGATGGCTGATGAAAAATAGGCAGACAATGAGGGTGCATCCCACCAACCCTATTACAATAAAAGATAAGGAAGATCCACATCCAGCATCGAAGTTGAGAATAGATGGCTTTCGCTGCGTATTCCTCATCTTCGATCTCCCTCTACTGACCTTCATAAGAAAGTTGCAGTAATAAATCCACTATGCTTGACATCATGTAAAAAATGATGAAACAAATTTAACCATCGAGAGCAAAGAAATAAATAAGTAAAACAACTAATATCCTATATATCGGACAGAATAATCATGGATCAATGTGGATCAAATGAGCGAAGAAGTTCCAACTTAATCATATAGACACCCTTATTCGGCAAGATATTCATGATGAAACATTAACCAAACTTTAAAAATGAAGAAAAATATGAGCAAGCAAGAATCTGATCAACCAATTTTATCTAGCACAGATTAAAGGAAAGAATGTTCACATTAGTAACGTGTAAGGTTGTAACAGAGAACTGTGCTGGGGCGCAGACATGCAGCAATGGGGCATAGCTTGCTACCTTATTTGAAGTGTGACCCCAAATGTTAGAAAATGATTAGCTTGAAATAAATTAATAAAATAGTATATTTTTTAAAACTGCCGGACTGCCGAATTGATTCAGTGCACCTAGTCATTAGCACTCAATTACGCCTTCAAATAGAAAGGTGGTCTTGGTAGGCATGTTTTGACACGATAGTAGCATTTCTCGCTCTTGCATATTATCATGGCCTAACTATCACGTTTACTCTCTCTCAACAAAAAATTTGCACTTCAAACCTGTAGAAATGGAAGCAAGAGAAGAGCACAGCATGCACTGGTGTCAGCATTGTTCAGAGGCAACTAATTCTTAGATTCTTTAAGCACCACACAACCTAAGTTCAGGATTTAATGCACTGTAAAGTTATGAGCAAACAAACATATGCCAGTGCGTCGGCACTGCATAATAAGTGATATAAAATGAAAGAAATTAACATAAAGACGTGGAAATCATGAACCTATAATATTAGGCATTAAGCAATCCATTAGTTCCTGTAATTTCGTTATATGGTTATCTGCACCGAATGTTTTTTTTTCTGCACTGAATGTTCTGGTTGATGCAATAAAAGATTCAGAACTAACCTACTCCCGTCGAACGATTTTTACTGTTCAATTACAAATTGAACTAAGCAATTCCTCGCGGATGCTTCAGCGCACAATTCAGAGCTACACCCTCAAATTAGCCAACCGAGGTTACCGAACTATGCTTTCAGTCAATGCAGCTGGACGGTAGTCGTGCTACTGCTGCTGGTCTCCAAAAGCAAAAAAGTTGACAAGTACCGCTGAACCGTAGCTACAGGGTTGTTCAGGCAGTCTGTCGAAGTACCCCAATCCCGCTCGACCGATCCAGATCGGGGTTCGAATTCGCTCCCCTGATTTCGCCGCACGATTCGCAGCAGGCACAGAACAGGGAGTGCGTGGTACGTACCGCGGATACGGCCGCTGGCATGGTCCTCGGCGCGGCTACTCGACCATGTCACCGTTGTCGCCCGCGCTGAATCACCGTCTCGCGGCCGTGCCGCCAATGGTGTCGTCGTTGGCGGAAGGCGGCTCAGGGGACATGCAAGAGCGGACCGCTGGGTGGGAAGGAGCAGCAGGGCGGCGGCGCGCTGGGAAAAGCAGGTGGCGGCGAGGTGGAGCTTCGAAGGAGCACGCTGGAGAGGCCTGGAGGGCGAGCCGGTGAGGGTGGAGAGGAGGAGACGCCTGAAGTCGTGACACGCGATGTTAGGTAGGAAATCAGACCGAGTAGCTGCCCACTCAGCTGGGAGCGCAAGGAAAATGATCTGGAGCATACGCTGCACTATTTTATTTTATTTTAAGGGTTTTTTAAGACGATCCTGAATCAACATGAGCCGTTAGCTTTTTATGATCCGATTACGAAATTCAAAATATGCTACCACTTGGTTTGTATTCTAACGAAATTCGAATATGCTGTCACATGGTTTGTATTATAAAACCGTGGGATTTTCAAAGTTAAGAAAAGTTATACTTTAGGATGTAGTATACACGTTTTTTAAGAAAAGGAGGATGTAGTATAACACGTGCATCTCACAAAAGAATACACATATATTGTACTCCCTCCGTAAACTAATATAAGAGCATTTAGAATACTAAAGTAGTGATCTAAACGCTCTTATATTAGTTTACATAGGGAGTATGTCATAGAGTGCTTTACTTTGAAAGGACATAATACACAGTATAAAGTCTTTATTTTTAGAAGAAGGAAAATATCTTCTTGGAAAAAGAAATCAATCTATCAAATATATTTCCTTTCTTTTCGTATATACTTACCATATTCGTATAGTCGAAATTGCCATCGAGCTGGTGAACGCCAAGATATGCCAAATTCTTTCCGTTATGCATCGCGAGTGAGTTATCATGCTTGAATTCTGTAAGATGCAAAAATTTGAAGAGTTGGTCGTGATGCAACATGGGCCGTGTTTGGATACATAGGTTAGAGTTAGTTTAGGTTAGTTTAGACTCAACTAACCCAAAAATATCAAAACAGGGAGGGTTAGTTTGGGTTAGATGCATCTAACCCACCAAAAAACTAACATATCCAAATGGTGCTTAGGGCATGCAGTGGCGGAGCTAG